>JANSLP010000212.1:0-56653 GCA_029298735.1 Ophiostoma sp. CBS 140.51
GCGTGCTTCTTGTGGGCACACACGACGAGGGAGCGCGAAAGATACCCCCAAGACCAGTCGCGCTTTCCCTGTATGCGCGCAAACGAGAGTTTTTTGGATTGCCCTTCCTCTTCTTCCACGTTTTTGACCTTTCCCCCCTTTCACTCATCTTCCCCCTCGCAGCCTGCATCTCACCACCTGGAAAGACACGCCGTAGCCGCCGCGTTTACGCCGCAGTATGTCCACAGAACGGCCACGGTATGGCCATAGTACGGCCACGCAATGCACCGTTACCATTCCCAGTATTACATCCGTATTTACGCAGACAGACAGCTTATTTCCACGATACTACAGCCCACCGTTGCATTGGAGGGTCCATGTTGCCCGTCTAGGTCGTCTGCTTTAATTCCAAACTCAGAGCCTTGCCGAGCAAATGATTTTATTCCACTCTTTGATGATGTATTTGAAATTAACAAGCAATTTTTTCGTTCTGCGTTTGATTTTGCCTTTGACCTCTTTTGCTCTATGTGCACTCTACCCCCTCTCCTCCTCTTTCTTCTTCCCCTCTCGCCATGTAGCCTCTCTTCTTGGCAGTCTATTGTTGTGACGTGCAGGGACAGGCACAAATAGTATCACGAGGTTGAAGTCCCCAAATAAGCAGAAGAGCGTTAGCCCTCTCGTTCTTGTCGACACAAATCTGAAATGCTTCTTTGCGAATGGTCAGAATACGGCGGCGTTTTCCCAAGTCCGTGCAAAGTGTAGTTGCCTTTCGCGCTGTGGATACAATAATCCAGGGCACACTACGGAGGATTCCCAAGAAGCCCAGAGGCAAGAGGCGAACCGTTTTGGTGGAGGTGTCTGGCAGGTCTGTGGGTGTCGTGGGTGTGTTGACTCTCGAGATCTCTGGTGGCTTTCTTTGTTCCCAATCTTGCTTCAGTTGCTCCAGTTCTGGATTTTAGACCCGCCAAGACCGAAACGGTTATCTTGCAGGTGAGTTTTACCGAGCTTACGGTGTCTTCCATGGGAGGCCAAGGGCATGTCTAGGCTGCCAGGGAAGGTTTAGGGAAAGGAAACAGGACCCGGTCAGGAATATACGCGTATTGTACGGAGGATGACGCCCAGGATGCTAGTTCTGGTTTGGTTTATTACTGACCTCCAGCGAGCCTACCAGCGCTAGGATGATGAGGATGTGGCCGAGGATTGTGTGCCGAGGATCTTCCCAGGATCACTTCGAAAACCCCGAGGAGGAATGCTCTTTTGTCAAGATTTCGTGGGTGAAGCCAAAAAAAAAATGTGAGTGAGGATACTAAAATGCCTTGCTTTTGTTTCTTTTTGTTGTCGGTGTGTCTTTTTCCCATGCACGAAATGCACGAAATTCAATTAGTTCCAGCGCCAACATCCACCATCGACAAAAGCAGTTCAAAAAGGAGAGGGCCGGCAAGCGAGCAAGCGAACAAACGCCTTGGTGGCTGGACTTGCTGGTGTGTGTTGGACTATGTTGACCAGGGTAGGAAAGGCAATTTGATATTTCGTGTGAGTTGTTTTTGCCCTTTCTCCTTTTTTTTCCGGACAGCGCTGCATTGCTCCGAGTTGGGAATTTGAAGAACAAGGACAAGCGATGCTTGTAATGGGCACAGACAGAGGGTACCTTTTGTCCAAACAGGGTCTTCCCTGGCTGCCATCCGTTCGTCTTGTCTGGTTCCTCTTGGCTCTCAGGCTCTCTCGGTTCTCCTCTTATTTTTGGGGACGCTACACCGATTCTAGGCACAAGATGCAGAGCGAAATGCAATGAGATGCAACAAGATGCACAATGCAGGCCGTGCAGGCGCTGGTATTAGAAACCTGCAGGCTGCAGATACACTTGTTTCTGGTTGGGTTGTTGTCTTGGAATTAGACTGCCACCTCTTCAGCGCCGTTTGATTTTGCCATGCCTTTTGCCCATGCCATCTCGTTTTCTTTTCGACGACACATTTCTTTTCCCCCTCTCTTTTTAGCCCTTTCCAGGGACCCTTGCCATACATTCTCGGGCAAGGTCGAACCCAACTGCCCGTGCTCCATAAATAAAGTGAGGAGAAAAGAGACATTAATATGGGTAGGGCAGTGATGAGACTTGACTGTTTATATTGCAAGATCTTGTCACAGCTGTGGTCTCAAGAGATATGTGATTTATTCTATTTGACTGAGGTAATTTGTGTAGAAAATTACCTCGGAATAAACAACAACACTGAGATACCCGCGGAGCCTCGCTCATATCAATCTTACAGGTCACCTCTCAAAATATCTCCTGAGAAAAACCGTTGGAGGTCGTCAAAGTCGCTAAACGCCCACTGCATCTCTTCCCGTATGGATTAGCACCAACACGGGCACGGCATTTGCTTCCTCCTCCGTGCTTGCCCTGTCCCATTCTTTTTCTTTATTTTTCAGCCCCTGTTCACAGTTAAATAGCTTGCCCCCTGCACAGAGAGCAAATGTCTTGGGGGAATAAGAAACCCCTCTCTGCTAAACTTGTTCTGGCAAACGGGCGCCTGCACCATTGCAAAAAAAAAAAACGTACGTTTTTAAGATGGGGGAGGGGGATGGAAGGAGCAATACTCCATTATTGTTGTTCTTGGGGGCGTCTTAAGGCGTCTTTGGGCACTTGCCTTTCTCCTAGACTTCTCCCCTTGTTGACAGCGGGACGACACACTGTAAAAAAAGAGGGGAGGAAGCTAAAAAGGAGGCGTTTTCTGAAAAGGCAAGCTTTCTCGCTTTCCTTTTGGTCCATGGCTTCATACCTTTTACTATTTTCACACCCCTCCCTTCTCCTCTCGAACAAAACGCAATCTCAAAATGTCTCAACGACATGTGGCAGAACCGCAGCAAAAACAAAACCCAGGCTTTCCAAAAACATACGTATCTTGAGAAGTGATGAGGAGAAAGACGAACGAGAGGGGGGAAGAAGCAAGATGCAGATGGTCGTAGATGGAAGGAGGTAAGGGGAGAGAGCCTGGCAGGATGCAAGCTTCATGCGAGGTTGGATGCCATGTTGACAGGAAAGAGAAAAGATGAATGAAAAGAGGGTGTGCTTGCAATGCAGATAGGCACACTTTTTATTTTGCTGTTTTCTTATACCTTTCGATTTTGCTTCTCTTGCAGCTGGTCCCTCGCGGTATCTTTCCGCTGTCACACAACGTTGTTATTGATTTAGGTCATGTCCATTCCTATGAAGTATTCTCGTGGTATCATGCAACGAGACAGTTGTGGCTTATGTGTATTGATATTTTACGTTGCTCGTTTTGTTTCTCTTTTTCACAAGCTCGTATCTTTGATTATCTTCCATCTCCATCTCCGTAACGAGCATATCTCCCACATACCCTCCCACTTTTGCTTCCCCATATCAATGAAGCACATTGGATGTCAGCTCACGAACCGTCATCTCACGTTGGCGTGCTGTCGTGTGAAGATGGATCCCGTTATGCCGGCACTTCCGCAGTATTGACCCCCCTTTTGGTACTTTTAGCACACATCAACAACACGAATAGGGGGCTCAAGGGAAGGCTTTGGTGGACTGGCCCGCTCCCGAAGTCCGTACCAGTTATCACTACCGAGTTGGTCTACTATTGAAGGCCAAGAGCAGGAAGAACAAAAAGGAAGAAAGAAAAGCCTGTTGAGATGAGATCTGGCCAAGTTGGACAAGTCGAGCGAGTTAAACAAGCAAGACCCGACTACGACGACGACTACCGATGGGAATAACAAAACGGGCGTTACACACGCACTTCATTTGTAAAAGATACAGGTGGAAAAGGGCTTAGTTATGATGCAAGATGCATGATGAGGGGAATAAGACGCAGACAGCGTGGTTTGCATCGAGCTGTGGCCGTTTTTCTCGATACTTTTTCTACTTTTTATACATTGAATGAGCACGAACGAGAGGGACATATATCAGAAACGGAAAAACGTCCAAAACGTCCAGGGACCAGTGCATTTAAACAGGACAAAACAGGAAAAATCAGCTCAAAAATCAAACGAAACACGATAGATGACGACGTCTTTCTCAAACGACTTTACAAGCCTTTTGTGGGCATCTTGCAAGCATTCTACAAACATACTCCATATCTTGCGGATCTTGCAGCATGATAAAAATAATTAAAGTGAGGTATTTCATACGTTCGTGCTCTCGTCGTAGTTTTCACCTGTCATCTTTATGTCATGAAATCTGAACATGGCAGTCGAGACGCTGTCGTCATCAGTCAATGCCCGTCAATGTTCCCTTTGGGCATATTTCCGTTCTGGTGGCGGTACTTTTGGCGTTCTCGAAGTGCGTCCTTTCGCTTCGAATATCGCCAACGAAAGTCCATTGTCTGTGATGCACCCCATTTGCGCCTTCCTTCTCGTGCACACCCATAGTGGAGCCTGTACAATTGCCATGCCGTGCTGTCCGAATTAGGCTCCTTCCCCTGGTGAGCTTCAGCGTGGAAGGTGGAGGGTAGGTGGGTTCGAGGTTGGGTGGATAACCCGCTTAGATAGCGTAGATATGGCGGATGTGGAGAGAGGGAGCAGGGGTACAGGGGGAAGGAGGGGGCTCTTGAGGAAGGTGCGAGGCAAATTCGGATCACAGAGGGCAAGAGCGAGAACGAGGGCAACAAACAGTCGAGGACAGAGATAGAGTGGATGGATAACAGAGCAAGGAAGGCAAGCACGACAGACCTTGCGTCGCTCCTTCCCCCACTGTCACCCACTGTATTTCAGCCCACAACCCACAACGCCCACAGCTCTTTCCCAAGACTTTTCACACTTTCGGCTCCTGCTTTGTCGATCCCATTTGCCTTTTCTCTTTTTGCGAGGCTCCAGGGTCCGGCCACACAGAATTCAGAGAACCTTGTCCTGCCTTGTGAGCGGCAAGCGGCAGGAGGCGAACGGCGGCTGGCCGGCAGACAAAAAGACGAAAAGAGAGAGTGGTGTCGTCAATGATTGTCGCGACTGGTCAATCTTGTAGTATCGGAAATATGACCATCGACAAGTCTCGCTTCCTTCGCGCCTTCCTTGCGTGACGTATTGTGTTGTGTTTCGTACTTTCTTATTTCGTTCTTTCCTTATTTTCCTTCTTCTGCTTCTTCTGTGCCCTTCGTTCCTTCTTTCCTTGTTCTTTCCCTGTTCTTATCACGCGCGCGCTACGCTATAGATTTACTATGTGGCCTCTTACGACGCAAGGGAGGAAAGGTGCGACACAGGGAAATAGGAGGACAGAAGGCAAGGAAGGAGAAAAAGGAAGGCGAGACATCACTAAGATGGCCTCTAACACGCCCCAAAGACGCTCCTTCTTGGAAAGCTGTATCTGTATGTCTTAGTTGACCTCTTTCCCAACCCCTTCTCCTTCGTTCCTGGGCCGTGCTTGCCTTTTTCTGTGCTTTTCCCGTGCTTTTTTGTAGCGTGCTGTGGTCGTACTCGCCTAGCCAAAGCCCGTTCAAGCGGCAGGCGCCATGTAACTTTACTTGAACCCAAGAACAAGCGACAAGACATGAAAAGTCTCCCAAAAGATATAAAGACACGGACGACCTGAACCGCCAACACCCGCCAATGCAAGCCACTGGCAGTCCAGGTGAAGCCAATGCGCGCCTTGTGTGCTGTGGAATAGCCATGTGGTCTGCTAGTGCAGGTCTTGGGGCTTTTTTGGCCTCTTGGTGTTATTGGGCTCTTGGAGGCTTTCCTCTGAAGGCATTCACACGGCATCCAGGGCCGCGGTTTTCTCCGTTTGGGCATGGCTGGTAGTCGCTTGTGTTATTCCGTACGAGCACTACACACTACTCGTATCGCGTGGCATGTCGTGCACGTTTGTGGGAAAACAAAAGAGGTTGAAGTTGAAGCTAAAGAAGGCTGTTCCTCGTGGCCTTTTGATTGTGTTTGTGATCCAGATACACCGTTTGCTTGGCTTTTGTCGACAATATGATTCAGATATATACAGAGATAGAGCCGTTGTTATTCTGGCCAGATCAAATACACGGATATATCTGGGCATGGGGTAATTTCTTACCAGTCATTTTGATCTCATTTATTTCTTTTTCCTCGAGCCATCTCATCTCGTTTTGCGGCGTGCAACTTTATTTTTCCTGTCCTTTTCTTTTCATCATTTCTCTTCTTCCAGCCCCCCTGCCGCACTCGTAAATTCGTCACCGTCTTGGGTGTGGCGTGGGTACAAGTGCATGCTGCTTTCTGCACGCTGTTTCCGTATCAAGCTCATTGTATCGAGTAGTATCTCTAAACTATTTACGAAATCTCGCTGAGCCTCGTACGAGACATTGACAATGGCTGCATGATGTGCCTCCACGGCCGTTAAAAGACGCAAAGGCAATCTTACTTTGAGGCAGAGATGCCACTACCGTGAGCCGACTGTGGAAGATGGTGGCCTCCCTAACACGGTTTACTTCTTTCTTTTTCTTTCTTTTCTTCTTCTTCTTCTTTCTTATTCCATCTCCGTCTCCCACGGTCAACGTCGCATGCATTTCCGTTGACCGTTGACGTGTTTTCTCACCACACTTTGCTGCATAGCTGCATTGCTGCACAACCCCCCACGAACGGCTGCCGGGTCGGAAATGGCATCAGAATAACAAGCGAAGTGACCTTGGAAAGGGAGACGTCACGGAAGAGGAAGGTCGGTCTTTTTGGATGCACCTTTTTTAAATTTGCACCTAAATCTGTGTTGTCGTAAATCGTATTTGTAAGATGCTTGCACTCGGATATCGAAGAACGATGGTTTATCCTTTTCACCACCGTTGGCATTTTACAGATTTGCATCCGACCAGTGGAATAACGACGATAGTCAAACACAAAGAAAGACCCAGAAAGACAGATACAAAAAGTCCTCTGCAGCTTCATCTTCATAGGGATACATTGAGCCTGACTGCAACTGTCAGTGGTCCACTAAAAATAAACATCCACTGTGTTTCTTGTCGGTGCACACTGACGGGCTCTTTTTCCTGTTCTTTCCCCTCTCCCCGTTCCCTCGTTCTTTTCCCACCCTAAACCACACAGAACTTCTCGCTAAAGGCACGAATAGGAAGCTGCCATTTGACAGGGGGGCTCAACTTGAAAACTGGGGAGGGGGTGTCGAGGGTGTGTGAGTTCAAGTCCAGAGAAAAAGACCGGTGTTGTGGGTGACGATCTCTCCCTTTTTGAGGAACCAGCCGCATCGGCATGTCGGTCTTTGCCGTCGGTGACCAACAAAAGAGAACAAGCCTGTGCCCTGACAGGGAGGCAGGCAGGCGACAGGGGATTGGAAAGGCTCTAAAAAAGGACAGGGAAGAACGCGGAACAACAACGCGTTTGAAAAGGAAGGCGTTTAACTAAGCTCCTCAGAAATCGAAAATAAGATCAAGGAAAATAAAAAAGAATAAGGCGAGGAGAAAGAGGCCAAAGCTTTCTTGTCGATCACCGCGCAAAGGAAGGGGAAAGAGGAAAAGAATTAAAAAAAGAAGAAAAGAAGAAAAAGCACAGACGCAGGCAGATTTCTAGATTTTCTTATTTCTTATTTCTTATTTTCGATTTCTGATCTTCCACTTTATTGAGGGCTTATTACTGAGTCGGAGTATGTCCTTCTTTGCCTTATTTGCACATCTCCATCCTTTAATTCTCCCTGCATCTGCATTAATCAACCTTGTATTACGGAGTTCACAAATGTAGTAAAGTTCCTTTCAAAGAAAACACCTTAGATACAAAGACAGCTGCCTGTTGTGATGCCGGTCGGTGATGCTTGTGCGTTGTCGTTCCTGACACTCTCAACTGCAAGTGTGGACCTGAGGACACGAACACAGTCAGGACCAGGCTCAGCCACTGCCCACTGCCCGCAGTCAGGCGCATTGGGCAGTCGACTGTGCGCAGAAATATGTCTGACCGTCGAAGGATGCCGTCGTTGTGTTCAGCTGGTAGTCTGTCTAGATTAGCTTGTGGAAGGTTGTCTTGTGTGCACGGAATATGTGCACGGAATGTGTGCACGGAACGATCAAGATGCCTGTTTGTACGCTGTCCGTTGCATGTCGTACTTGTACGAGTATTCATGTCTTCTTTTATGTACTAAAGTTGCCACTGGCCACTTGCCAGACCACTTGACGACCACAACTGCCATTTAAGCTCCGAACCGTCACACGACATACCCGCAATGAACACTGTCTTTGCCATGGACAGAGTACGGAGGACGTGACTTGTGCAACGAGTTTATTCGAGAACGGGCAGTCATCGGGAGTTGTATTTCAAATGTGAAGGCACCATCCCACCCCAAGAAAACGCCTGAAACATCTCGTCCTCGTTGGCTGCATAAAGGATCGCATCCTGTCTGTCGGTATGTGTGTTTGTGCGTTTTGTGTCGTCCGTACGAGTAATAATGATAGAATGACAACTGTGTGAAAAACAGGAAGCTGGCATCAGGCCAGGAAGATTGACAAATACTTGCTGTTCTCCACATGTCGATATCATATCAAATACAAATACGCAGGAGCAGGGGATGCTGCAGAACGCCCAGGACGCACAGAACCAAATAACAAAATAACATCCGAGACAATTGCCTGCCAAACGTCTTTTCTGTCTTGTGTCTTTGTCTTGCTTTCTGACTGTCTCTGCTTTTCGTCTATTTTCTTGTGACCGGACACGATTTGTCGTTGAGCAGTACGAGATAATGCACTCTCCATAGCACCGCATATCGCTTGCACCATTTTAAGGAGCACATAAATACACACATAAATATACTTTGTAAACACAAATATACAACCACAGGGTAAGCACAATTACTTACAAGCACAATTTATATGTGCTCATAGTGTACCAATATGCATGCACTTATTATTCTTATTTGTACGTCGCCCATTCCCATATGTCAAACGAAAGTGTCAAATACGTATCTTTCACATCTTCCCCGTATCTTTTGTCTTGTAGATACTTACATTCCACCAACCTCACCTTCCTTTTTTGTTTTTCTCATTCGTCTCTGTGTCTTTGATGCGAGCCAAAAAGCTAAAGCTAAATATTGTCCAGGCTTTGGATTTGAACAGGGAATAGACCATGGAGGGTTGCAAGGATGCAAGGCGACAGGGGGTAAGCAGAACAACGAAAAAAAAAAAGAGGAGCATTCTCGATTCTTCGGAGGAGGGGAATCAGCAGGCGAAAACTCGAAAATGACGGACTGTTTTCTCCCCCTGGCTCTGAACATGGATCTTCCATCCCCCCTGTCACCACAACCTCTTCCTCTGATTTTCTGGTGATTTTCTGATTTTCCCTGATGGGCCGCACCGATATTTGTGACCTGTCTCTTTTTTCTGGCGTCTTCACCCATTGTTGTTCTTTTTTGCTTGTATTTTGTCTCTCCTTCTGCCTCCCCGAACAACGGGCTGCAACGGCCGCGACATGGGCGCCACGAGCTTGGCTTTTAGTCCTCTTCCTAGCCCCAAAAATAAGATAGATACAGGAATCTACAGGGCCTGGCCTGAGCCTTCGTTCCTGTTTCTCCGTGCACTGTTGCTTCGTTACTTTCGGTTGCTTCTGGTGCCTGTTGGTGGCTGTTCGCGTTGCTTCTTTTCGTCTTCTTTCTTCCTTCTCTTCCTCCTTCACTGCTACCTACCCTGTGCGTCGACCGGTGATGGTGTTCGATGCGGTAATATCCCGTAATAGGATGTGTTGTCTGTTGACGAAATGTTGATGTCCTTCCACCAATCTGTGCTCTCTTTTTATTGTAATTTTTGCTCGACTCGATGCTGTATCTTCTTGCAGTCCGTATGTTTCTCAGTAATACATATCCATACTCCATATTATGTCGTGCTTCGTATTACGCAGGCCTGACGCCCGGCATCTTCGTCTTCCATCTCGGTGACTCTCGGCACGGTTCTTCATGTCTGTTCCTCTCTGTTCCTGAATCTGGGTTCTTTTCCCCTGACAGGCCTGGCACGGCCGTTTTTCTTGGTCTCTCTCATTCTAGCGTCTGTTGTCCACTGCCAACAAACGCCATAATTCCATCGAAACTCTTTTCCTCTGCTGCTATTCCTTGTTGATTTAGTTAGCCCTGGCCTGGTCTTGTCTCCATCTCACTCTTCTCTTTTTTCTTGTTGTTGGCCTGGAGGCTAGCGCCGTGCGAAATAGCGCCAGAGGTGCCGAGTTGCGTGTTCGTTTGTTGGCTCGTTCTCTTCTTGTTAGGCTCTTATGTCGATACTTTTGACACTTACTTTTGGACTGGGTCCGGGCATCATCTCGGGCCCGTCTTGAGTGCCGGTGGCTGGCGGCTGGCCCTTTTTTAAGTGTTAAAGTGAGTTAGGGTGGAACATCTCTATCTGTTGGCCAACGCTGGGCGAAGAAAAATGTGGACAAACGCAGATCACTTTTTTCTCTCACAGGCATTCTGTGCCTTTTAGTGCCTTTTTTTTCTTTTCTCCATTTTGCTGTTTCTTGTCCATGCGAGAATGCGAGGAAGGCGTTTGCATGTTTCCGTATGCTTGTCAATAAGTATCGAAAGTATCAAAAGTATGGATGCATGAATGTTTAGTATGCTTAGTACTTTACATTCGCACAATATTTGTCTCTCGATGCGTGGTGTAACACACGGCGCAAGGACAGGGCAAGGCAAGGCATAGACCACAGGATGCGAGATGGCTCGGGAGTTGTACAGGATATGCCGTTTGTAGTGGCCCACCGAAAGGGCATCAAGCATCAACAAAGAAAGGGGTGAAAGGAGTAAGAGGACGAGGTAACTGAAGGAAACTTGAGAGGCTCAGCTCCATGAACAGTTCCATTGGCAGCTTCCATGGCCATGTTTATTCGGGCCTGTTTTGTTCCTTGGAGAGACTCGTCAAATTGCTCGTAAAAAAGCCAGCAAGAAGGAGATGAGAGATAAAAGAAATCCGAATTCAAATTCAAATCAACAAACCCCAGCTCGCTCGGCATGGCAAAAAAAAAAAAACAGACATTAACTTTTGCTTGTGATGAGGTACAAGTTACGAGGCAAGTTAGTGAGTTACGAGGTGAGGTACAAATCTCCGTGGATTACGGTGGTTCCGTTTTTTGACGTGCAAGGAACGAGCGAGGTACGAGGTATTACTCGGCCAAATCGACAGACGTCCGCGCCAGTCGCGCTCTTTTATTTTCTTGAACTTCGCCCATGGAAGGATTCGATGCTAGACTTTTCCAAGGTTAAACAGGTTAAATAGAGCCTCTCGGCCGGCCGAAACAAGCAAGGACAAAGAAAGAGCTGAAAGCGAGATGCATTTTCCTCAGGTCTGGCATTATCGAGAGGCATTATCGTTCCTGAGTGGATATGTCTCCCGTAAACCACCCGCATCTTATCTGGAGGTTTAATATTCAAAACACACGATATGTGTACATGGTCCACAGGGGTAATAAATGTTAGTGCGAGTACACAGAACAGGGAGCAAACCGTCCCCATGCACGTACCTTCTTTTAGTAAAATGGGTGCAAAGATACATCCATAAAATCCAATACCCTTTCAGAGTGTTTTTGTTTACAGACAACTGCTTTTCTCGCCCTTTCCACCACCTCGACTCTCCACAACCCTTGTCGAACGTCTTCTCGACGAGATGTTCTTTTCTCCACTATATTTAACATTTATTACCCCTGTTCTTGTACACAATTAAAGACACTTTGGCTAAGGCTGTTCGCCGCACAGCCGCGAAGCTGCACAGACGAGAAGCTTGCAGGTCCGAGCCACTGTCGGCGGTCGATGAAAGGGGAAGGGAGGTACAACGTGCAGAACACATTCCGTTCTCAGTTCTTCGTCTTGTCGTGCCTTTTCTTCCCCATCTTCTCTCTGTGGTCGTAATAAATGTGCACACTACCATCCACTAGACAGGGGGTCAAAGGCGCCGGGGCCGGGGAGGAGGGCCGTATTTTTGGGCAAAGCCTCATGTACGAAACCATTTTCGGGACGCAGGCAAGGGGTCTGCGCGCCAGCGAGCGACACGAAGGGCCAGGCAATGTAACGGGCGGAAGCAACGTGCATATTTTGGAGCCGATGGGCTGGGGATGGTGTGGTTGACTGAGGCAGCCCTCTGTCTGTTCCTCTGTCTGCAATATTTTACAGTATTTCCAACATTATCAAGACCTGAACACCTGAAGAATACTGAGGAGACGTCCGGAGTCAGCAAGAGGACAAAGGGACTTCTCTTTCTCCCTCCTGCATGCCCCGTCACCTTTTGTGTTTGGTATCCCGGTCCTTAGAGCGACCGGTAATTTCAGATCCTTGCTGTGCAGCCCCAAAGGGAAGAGGCGCAGATGCAGACGCAGATACAGATGCAAGTGCAAGCCAGAGGCCGTTCTCCTTTCCCACCCCTTTTTCTTTGAGCGTTCTGTACGGAGTATTACTGAGTTAAGCTGCGTTGGCCACCGAATGGGCACCCAACGACCTCCTGGCCTTGGCTTTTCTGTTGATGACGGGACTTGTTAACTTTTCTGGGAACGGAGCATGGACCAGGCCTGGAACTGCGCTGGGTCGGCCTGCAACACTGTGCACTGGGATTTTGTGTTGTGCAACTGCAACGACGCAGCCATCCGTCCGAAGGGCACATATCGAGTGCTGCGTGATGTGAGCTGCGTGTGTTGCGTGTGCAACGCTGTACGCATTTTTCCGGCGTGGGACAGAACGGCAGGCGAGACGAGACAAGAAGACAGGTGGACAGGTCTGGTGGCTCTAAGGCTCGATGGCTCGATGGACACCTTTTCCACACCGTTGTCGAGTCTGAGACTGACGGGTGACAGCCAGGAAGACAGCCAGACAGCCAGGCATCGGGGGATTGCCCTGACAGCGCCTGACTGACAGTCGATCCCTCGCCCCTACTGCAAGACAGCCAGAGCCTGCTGAAGAACGGCACACGGCGACTGGAGGAAAAAGAAAAATAGAATAAAAAAGAACCACCTAAAAGGTCCCAAAGAGAAAAGGAGCCGGGCAGATGTCGGTGCTATGTCGCCTGTCTGGCCTGAAAAAAGGCGCCTAGCCGCTTGCCAATCCGAAGAAGCGCCATCAAAAAGCTCAAAAGGGACCACGGCACGGCCAGACCAATCCAGGCTGGGTAAACGTCCGGCGCCTCCCCCCTCACAAACACGAGGCAGACAAAAAAAGAGGAGTTGAAGAAGCCGCGCAGAAGCGCCGGCATGGACAAACGTATTGGGCGATGGGGTCCGGCGAAGGCGATGTTGGTGTGGCTCGAGTGAGGTAAGAAAACAAAGAGAGAGGGGTGAAGGGGTGGCACTTGCCTGCCCTGCCTGCCTGCCGCCCGCTCTTGCCCATCTTGTTCATCATCGTGCCCATCGTGCCATCACTTCTTGCCTGCCGATCCCTTACGTGCATCGTGCTTGCCTCGAGGCATCTTTAATTCAATGTTGGTGAAACGGCAGTGGCGACGAAGTCGCTCCTTCCTGTGTTGGACCTTGACCGTTTCTGTTGGAGATTTCCGGCGAGGTCACAATCACAAGCACGTCTGGAAGGAAAGAGCGTTCTTTTGTGCACTCGTACCCCAGCTGTCTGTGCTAGACGGGAAGGTGCGGACGGAGAGCCGAAAAAGAGTATCATGGAAGGAGCGTGTGCAGGTCGCAGCTTCCTTCTTTTCGCTAGCCTGGCCTTTACTCTGGCTCTTGCCCTCCAAAAGACACCAATGACACCAAAAATGAATCGAAGCTCGGCATGCCTTCTTTCCGCGGTCACGCAAATGGAGCGGGTTCCCTAACGGGAAGGGGCGGCGAGTGCAACTTTACTCTTTCCCTCTCGAGCCTCTCTCCCTAGCCCCTGCCTCACAGACTCACAAGCATCACGGCGGATCGTCGGGCAGCAGCTTGGCCACTCGCTCCTGCCTCGTTGGAAGACAAGAGACAACATCCCCACCAAAACTCCACTGTCCACTCGCCCGCTCTCCTTTTCATCTTCGAATCTCACTCTCACGACTCTCACCTTCTCCACAACAGAGCCAGACAATGCCAGAAAACGCCAACAAACCCACCCAACGAGCACCTAACTAGCCACGCGCAAACTGACGACGACCGGCCCTGCCACGGCCCTGCTACCCATCCATCCCCCCTCCCTTTCAAAAGGACAATCCTTTCTCATCTCTGTCTGGTGTCTTCCCAGGGGCTTGGGATCGAAACTAGCGAATACATGCCGAGCCCGTTCCTTATTAGCCGCTGCTATTTGCTGGGGTTCCCGCGACCACTGACGCGAAATCCTTCCCACCTGCAGACAGGTGGCTGTCGACTTGCCCCTGTCGACTTTACCTGCAGCACCCCTCACTGGTTCTTTGTCTTTTCGCCGCCGTGTCGTTCAATCGTTTCCCTTTCTTGTCTCTTCGTCCGGGCCCCTCCCCTGGACGTTCAGACTTTCAGACTTGGCCCCAGCGCCATCCTTGTCTTGGCCAGGCGGCCCTGCAAGCAACACAAAAGTAGCGAATAGCATCGCACACCAGCCGAAGACACGGCGGCATTGATCAGGCCGATCCCATCGTTCCGTTTTGCAGATTCCTGATGCTGTTGCTGTTGCTGTTGTTGTTGGATATATTGTTGACGTCGATTGTTGTCTTGTTCTCGTTGCGATTTATTGTCTCGATCTGTTGTTGACTTGCTGGTACTCTGGTACTGTGGTACTTGTACATACTCCGGCACCCTCGCACCGCTCGTCCTTTTGTTCCCACGAACACCTTCGCACCACAGCGTTCTTCTCCACCCCTCCTCCATTTTCCGTCCCTCCTCGTCCGCGTTCCATGTTATTTTTACCAGCCTATGACGGCCCGGCGAAAACGGCAGACACATTGAGGACGGAGACAAGGCGAGAGGATAGGACGACAACTGCGGGTACATCTGGGCACATCTCAAAATATACAAAGTGAAAGTCACAAGTACACAAGTACACATACCACGACATGCGGCAACGGGTGCGACCATCTTCAAGTGCGACTATCCGTGCGACCTCAACGGGAAAGACACGGGGTATTATTAGCACCACACACACGTCCACAAGTTCACACATCCACAAGCTCAACGGTGAATTACAAGCTCCGAATTTTTTCGCTATCGCCCACCAGGGCAAAAGAGACTGTGTTACGTTACCGCCACAGTGCAGATCACCTTTTGGCCGTTTCGCCAGTGTCTTGCGAGCAACCAGCCAGCCTTGAGCTAGTTCCGCGTTCTCGTATGGGCAGGGGTAGTTCCTGTCAGCAAGAGAAAAAAGAAAATCGCCAGCAAAAAGAACACAAAAACACACACAAAAAACAACAGACTCAATCTGAGGCTCAACAGGCTGGCTACGATTATCACAACAGCGTCCCGCAATTTACGCTTGATGCCGCACTTGCAAACCGCCACCACGGCCGGTGCCCTGATCCAGCATCGACGAAGTACATACATATGCACAGCAGATAGGCCGTAAAGTGCCTGTTAAACTGTCTGTTGTCTTTTCCGGGATATCTGGGATTTTGTACCAAACTGTCACAGATCAGATCCATGAACATGCCGCATTGCGGTTGAGCTGAACACTGCCACCCCCGAGCGGCTCTTTTTTTCAGCCAGAGTCTATTGTGCACAACAAAAGTGCCACGAGCCAATCGTCAATGCCGTGCAAGGGCCGCCCGCCGATGTGCCGCGATAAAACAACCATCGACATGAAAGGACGACTACAAAAGTACCGATCTGTGTCTGGGGTGTCAGGATACTCTCAGGGAAGGTGCCCAAAGTGATCAATGATCAGCCTTTTGCACTGGGCCTGGCCTTTGGCTTGGCTAAAACGTCTTTCTGCTGGAATGGTCCTCCTTGATCTCCCTGATCCACATCACCTATTCGAGAACCATTTCATCCAATCTTTTCGTCCTGCTTTGCATTTGCCCGGAGCTAGCAGGCGAAAAGTGAAAGCGAAAAAAAGGAGTGCATGCGAGTGGGCAGGCGAAAATCAACAAGGGTCCGAGAACTGAAAGATGAAAAAAGAGGAGCGAAACATGGGGCAATGGCCTCTTTGTCGACAAGCCAGCAAGCCAGAGCAAAAAGAGGCAAAAAACCCACGGACAAAAACTCGAACACAAAAAAAAGGCTTAATACTCGGACACCACCCTACGAGTGCTACGTCGTATATACAGTTGGACACTGTGTTTGTACGGAGCAATATCGCGCTGATTTCGACGCGGGACAGTGCAAACGGCAAGGTACCCCCTTTGGGCTCGGGCTTGGGCGGCGGCAGGTCTACAGCTAGCTTTGAAAATGATCACCGTCCTTCAACTTTACCATGACACTGTTTTTGTTCCGTGTTTTCGATCTCCATGGTTTGACCAGCAACTGACGACATGTGGTCTGTCTCCTGAGATTTCTCCTGTTTCCATCCGGTTTCTGCTTTTTTCAGGATATTTTTTTCCTTCTCTTTTTTGAAGATTTTAACAGAAAGAACGAAAAGGCAAAAGACGGACGCCACGACAGGTTTGAACACGAGACAACAAAACGAGGCGAAAGTGGCAAGAGGCAAATATAGCAGGCACTGGCAAAGCTGAAGATGGAGCTGAAGACCATTCCTTCAGCATGGGTTCAACATTCGTCTACGGCATTTTCTGCAACAAGAAGAGGTCGAGTCTCGTCCAATCGTCCAATAGGCCACTGTTTTCCAACACCCGCCCCGGCACATGTCAACGTCATGCCGTCAACGGGCTGCGTTTCCGTCCAGGCGTGTGGCAGTTTCTCATCCACGCTTGTTACGCACTTGCACGCCTGCAGCACAGAGAGACCGTTCCGCACCCCCTGTCGCGGCTAACCGAAGTGGGAAACCTCAAGGGCAAAAGGTCAAAAGAGCCAAGCAAAAGATGCAAGACAACAAAGAACAAAGTCAAGGGTCATCAACAAGGGACAAATATTCGTTTTCTTTTCGCTTGTGTAAAGAGTCAGCTATTTACCAAGACCGAGCTATACGGAAAAGCAAGATGCAAAGCGGGAAAGGCAACAGGCACGGGTCTCTGTTTCCAAGCAGACAGGCGGCCTGGGCCTGGGTCTGGCTGGGCCTGTTGGCGCATCGTGCGGCACGGCTATCGAAAAGGCGAGACACGAGGGAGAGGCGCAGGCGTGACGGGGTGTTTTCTGTAAAGACACACCGGCATCACAAAACGAAAGGGAGAACATGCACAAGAAACGAGGGACGAAGAAACGAGGGAATTAAGGAACAGAACAGAACGCGGGTTTCCAGTTTCGATTTCCCCGTTCGTCCTCCTGTGTGTTGCGTGCTCTGTTGTGCATATTTTTATTTTCTCAGCTTGCACTGAGTACGCCGCCTCTCAGCCCTTTCGTCCCTCCTTCATGCTTTTCTCAGCTGTTGATCCTCCCCCTCTGATCCGGCAATCTCTCGTGGCGGTCGTCCTTCTCAACCACGGTTCGCGGACGGGCCAAGAGCGGCCGCCAGTGTCAGGGCATGTCAGTGCCAGTGTCAGTACTTGAGACCGGGAGGTGAGGTCGGACAAAAGTTAAGGAGATGCAAGTAATACGTCGTATGTCGTGCGTTGAGCGCCGTGCGTCGTACTTTGTATTGTCGAGTACTTCAAAAAGTACAGAGGTACAAAGGTACCAATATACCTGAACGTCTTACGTCGTACTTCACATGTTCACCCCAGCTTTACTTTTGAACTTATTTTTTGAGTTTTGATTTTCCCCCACCGAGCCACGGTCCACGGTCCACAGTCCACGGCTCCACGGGCTTTTGCCCTTCGCGGTTGCTCGCTCGCCACCCGGGAATTACGACCAGACTGCTCCAAGGGCGTCAGGCTCATTGTCACTTTTAGCACAATGAACCAATGGCGCTAATCTCACTCGGTGCTGGCCTCTCGCTTCGTCCCATCCATCACGGCCAATGGCGACGTCGCGGCACTCTCGATTCTTGGTACCATTGGCACACGGCCGCCCGGACTAGCACTCTTTTAGAATGGAGATGAGAAGACGAGGCAAGTGGCATCGCAAGAAGCAGACACATCGAGACACAAGAATAGTCCAAGGAAGACCAAAAAAGGACGGCGGTGGCTGTTCATGCTCGTCTATTTGCCTTGATTCGTCAGTCTGTTCGTTCTTGTCCATGCCGACTGAGCTTGTCTTGCACGTTGTCCCGGGTATTTTCGTCCATGCTGCAGTCGATTTCTTTTCTTTTTCTTTTTCTTTCCCTTTTCTGCAGTGTCTCTTGCCTCTATCTTGTCTCGACTATTTTTCTTTCTTTTTCACGACTCCCTCTGGCGCCTGGAATGTGCACACCGACCCCAGGAACGATGCGAGGGGAGACTGGCTCACTGAGAGAAAGGCGGGAGACATATGATATATGCATGCTGAACCAGTGGAATGTGCACTCGCCACACGAGTCCGTCTACTCTCGTCTGGTATCTTATGGTTCCTTTTTCCTTGGGCACTGTATCGCGTGGATGCTTCATTCTTTATCTTGTTTCGAAAGAAAGAACGAAAGCGAGACAGCCGGCGGCCTCGTAAGTTTGTCAGTTCGTCAACTCGTCAACTCGTCAGCACATTTGCAATGTTGACAACGACTTCCGTTAACTCCCAAGATATCCCGCGTTTGCCTGGCTCGGCTGCCACTTCTCGACCCATTGGCCTTTTTGGGAAGCCAATAACTTGTGTGCTAGCCAGTCGAGCCAGTCCAAGCCGTTCTTGCTCTCCGCCCATGCCAAATCGTGCTTGCATTTTCGGTGAACGGAGCGCTGCACCAGTTTTTCTCCTTCTCTCGTTCAGCCTGCCTTTTCCGCCCTAGCACACACGCCCCCTCTGTCCACACCCCCTCCCTGGCTTACTTTCCCACGCGCAGCGCCTGTTCTCCGTCCACTCTTCAGCACGTACTGGCCGTTTGCAGCCCCATAGCTTTTACTTCTCTGTTCGTTGCTTCTTTTCTTCTCCACCGACGACTTCTTTGCGTCTTCTTTAAAATGCATAGCCCACAAACCCCATCTCCCATGAGCTCGCCCATTTGTCACCCACGATGCGAGACTAATCCCCCCAAGGGATTGAATCGAGCAATCTCGTTATTTTGTCCAGCATATGGGGCATGGGATGGGATGGTGTCAGTGGCCCCTGTGGTTCGTGGTCTGTGGTCTGTGTTCTTTTTGCGAGCACAGCCTTCGACAAAATGAGAAGAGGAAAAGCAACAACAAAAGAAAGCAATCAAGGAAGAAGCTGTGTTAGGCACAAGCATGTCATTTGGCCCAGGTTCTCGGCATCTCACGCCGACTCGGGGTCTTTTATCCTTTCAACAGCCATCAAGACAACAAGACAACAACCACGTCTCTGGCGAGTCCCTTCATACTGCTAGTGATCTGGGCATCTTGGCTGGTCCATCTCCCAAGACAGACGAGACGAACCAGCTTGCTCGGCACCTGTCCACGTTGATTTTCTGACAGAAATATGCAAATAAAGCTACAAAAGGCAAAAAAAGGAAGCCTGACCCACGTCGCCCAAGTCGTCAGACTTCAGTCGTCGGCCAGGCCCTGGTGGCCGTCGCAGAACGTCTCGGCTGCACAGTTTGTGTTTTTGTGTCTCTCACCAGTATGCTTCTGTCTTCAAGGCTTTGCCACACCAACACATCCCTTCTACTTTATTTGCCTTTTTGTTACCACTGTTCGTTCAAATGTCACAAATCTCCCCGTCACCACACCACGACAACACCATCATCAAACAATCCCTGCCAGCTCAGCTCAAAAGCACAAGCCGTATCTCGTCATCTGAAGCTCTTGCCTCTTTCCTCTTTCCGCCTCGCCCCCTCCACCTTTAAGTTCCCCCCAATCCTTGGCTTGGCTGTCTTGAACGATACTGTACTCGGTGTATCGGAAACCCACTCACCACCAACCACTAGCTTGTTGCTCAAGTGGATGCAACGCCTGGCTTTTAGGGTAAAGTGATCTTAGATGCTGGCTTATTTTCCTCCTGCTTGCCTTGGGCGGGCAACGCCGCCGCATGCTCCGATCTCCGTACGACTGACTTCCCTGGCGTTCCGTATTCTCCATTCATTCAATATTATTTTCAGAATTAGCAGTCCGTGGCCCGATCCCATCTCGGTGTTTCTTTTCTTCTTTTTTCTTAACTCTAGCTTGAAGAGAGACGCAATCTTCTGCAGCAATCCTCTTTTCTCTGCTGCACATGCATATGCAACAGACAACAACAACAGAAATACACAAAAATACACACAAAACACACAAATACACAGAAGTAAGCTCACAAGCCCTCAACTCGGACTCGGTCTCACAGAGCTTAGACTCACGCTCACAGAACCCACAAACTCGTACACCCCTCCCCCTACCCCTTTATCATCCTCCCTATTCTTCACCCACGCCCCCCTTCGACCAACAAACGCCCCCCGTTGCCTTGCTTGTGCTGTGGATTTTGCACCTCTCTGGGTTTGATACTGAGCAGATTGTCTATTCGGCGCATAAAGCACAAGCAACAACTGTCTTGATGATACACAAAATAAAGTGCATCGAACATCGAGTATTGATCCGAGCAACGAGCAACAAGCAACAGACAGACGCCAGTCTTTTTACAGCAACCAACCGATCGACACCCTTGCCGTCCGGCACACACACACTTTTACCTTGTGCGGCACCACAAGATACAACCAACTACGCCCATCACTTGGTCTACTTCTTCTTCTCTTGTTGTTCTTGTCCTTGAAATTATCCGGTGAACCTCACGACGCTGTTTCCTGGATCAGATCTTCTCTGCATTGCTGCTCGATTCTTTCATCTTGATTCTGTGTTCTTTGCTTTTTTTATTTTATTCTCCTACTCTTTTTTGCCGTTCTCTCTGCAGCCGTTTCTGATCCCGTCTTTTGCTCGCTTTTCCTGCCTTGCGTCTGTCCGTGCGGATGAGCGCAGAACAACGAAAATAAAAGGAAAAACTGACAGCTCGAACCAGCGGCACAAAGAACGAGGAACAAGACGGAAGGGAGAGAGTCAAAATCCACGTTCTTCGAAAAAAGGGACGAAGAGAGACACCTCACAAGAGTAGCGAGCACAGCCCGTTCGAAGGATCAAGACCCCCCCTGGCCGTCAACCAAAGAGACAAAAGACAAGCAAAAGAAAAGACAAGGAGAGCAAAATAAAGCGGCATTTCTTCCCATCTGTTCCTACAAGGGGAAAACAAAATACACAAGAGACGCCAGGGCGAGCAAGGGAAAAAATAAACACTTGGGTGACAAGCAGACGCAGACGCAGACACAGACACAGACACAGAAACAGACACAAAAACAGACGCAGAGACGCAAAAGCGCAAGAACTGCGCCGCTCAACGACCTTGTTTAACCGGCCGGATATCCCCCCCCTTAGCGAAGGGCCAACAATCCACCTCCACCCTTTTTCCTTTCCCACGCCATTGTGCTTTGTGCTGTGCCTGCCAATCCCCAGTTCTCCATTCTTTTTCTTTTTATCTTTTATTTATTGTATTTCTTTTTTCTCTCTTTGGTGCCATTCCTGTCACCTTTCCACCTTTTCTTTCTTTCTTATTCTTATTAGACCTTGTTCGTCTACATTGTCAACTCTCATCCTCTTTTACCTCTTTCTACCTCTTCCATTTCTTTTATCCTTCTACTCTTCCACTTCCTCTCTTTTACCTTCCCTTTCTTTTTTCCTCTTCTTTCTTCTTCTTCTCCTCTCCTCTTCCTTTCTCTTTTCCTTCCCTCTCTTCCTCTACTCTCACCCACTCTCGTTTTTCTTTTCGACTGCCAGACTTTATTTTGTTGGGGACAGTGTAAAGGGGACGACGTTGCCAACAACCGCATAATCGCCATCATCACCACTCCCGATTTCTTCAACATCTTCATCACAACACCTCACCTGGGTGGACATGTTCCGGGCGTATTCGGAGCCTGTTCGCCATCGCCATCGCCAACATTTCCAATGGGTTATCTATCGTACGCCGAACCGCCGCACAACCGCCACCTCTCGCTCCCGCACACGCCGCCTGATTTTGTGAATTACGCCTGCTCGCCCACATCTTCCTCTCACGGGCTTCCGCCCAAGGACCTTTCCTGGCCACATCCCAAGCCGCCCATCTCTCCGCCTATGTCCAGCCATGACCAGCAGCTGCCGCCACCGCCATCCGCGCGACGCTCACGCTCACCACCCCGGACGGCGTCTCCTAGTAGCGTAGGCGGCGGCAGTGTCGGTGGCAGCATCAGCAGTATCGGCTTATCCATGGCCGCCACTGCCGCAGCGAGCTTGGCCCGGGCTTCCATTTCGGCCATTACGGACGCAGCAGGAGCACCATCAGGAGCACCATCAGGAGCAGCACGGACGACATCAACAGAGGACCGCTCAGATTCGACCCCGGCAACGACGACAAGCACGACGACAACAGCGGCAACAACCGCAGCAACAACCGCCGCGACGACAGCAACGACGAGTCTGACCAGCAGCCCAAGGCATGAGCAGCCGAGACTGCCAGGAGCTGGAGCACCTGTACCGCCCACTCTCTCGACGAACGGGCCGCTCCCGGAGAGACTGCCTTCGCTGACGAGCATCTTTGGACCTTCGCCTCTGGACCGGCCACTTCCGCCAACGTTGGCTCCCAGCAGCGGTGGGCCGCCGCCTCTGGTCTCTGGAGCACCAACGAGCTCGTATGGCCAGCGCCCGTACCAGCCGTATGATCAGCATGGCCGCCCGCCATCACCAGGTCCGGCTTATCTGCCTCCGCCACAGTCGGCACCCTCGCAGCAAGCAGCATCAGGACGTGATTCGTACTCTTCGAGCAGCGGCTACCATCACCACCAGCAACAGCACTACCAGCACCACGACCAGCGTTCGCCGCGTTCTGAAGATCGCCAGCCTGTGAACCGCATGTACCAGCCGCCTTCGCCACGCTCGCACGAACATGAGCAACAACAGCACCAGCATCGTCACTCCCACCAGTGGCCCGACTCGCGCTCCGACTACGTTGCGGTTGGCAAGTGGTCTCTCCAGGACGGCCCCAAGACGGAGCGGTCGTACAGCGATTCGAAGCCCTCGGCACCGTACCAGCAGCAGCACAGCCCTGGATCTCACCGGTACTCTCAGCCCCTGCCTCCGCCTCCTTCGCAGCAGCAGCAGGCGTCTTCGTCAGACGACTACTACCGCCAGCAGCAGCATCAGCAGCATCAGCAAGGACCACTGCCGCCTTCGCAGTCGTACTCCAGCCACAAATCGACTCAGCTGCCTCCTCCGCCACCCCCACCGCAACAGCAGCAACATCATGCTTCTCGCAGCCCGGTCAGAAGACCAGCTGGTGTGGCCGATGGCCGCCCTTCGTCTGGATCGGTCGGCAGCAGTCTGCCATCCACGCCGGCCAGCGGTGCCTTCCCTGAAGGCGGTGCCGGTGTTGGTGCCGGTGTTGGCGGCGTGCCCAAGGAGACTCTGAGCATGGGTCCCAAGATCTGGACGGGCGTCGATTTCCTGCCGCAGTTTATGCACGCTTCGGAAGTCCCCGGCGAGGGCACGTGCTACTTTTACGACGACGGCACGCACTGCAAGGCCGTTATTGATGGCGAGGCCGTCAACCCGTACTGGGGCGTCACCAAGGCCGGCAAGCCGCGCAAGCGTCTGGCCATTGCCTGCATGACCTGCCGCGAGAAGAAGATCAAGTGCGACCCAGAGTACCCGCGCTGTGTCCAGTGCGAGAAGTTTGGCCGCGTCTGTCGGTTCAAGAATGCGTAAGTCACCCCTCACTGAAGATAATGATTGGAAACCCTGCTAACGTTCTCAGCCCCCGCGGAGGCAACAACAACTCGCCGGGCACGGCTTCGTCTGAGCCCGACGCCCACCGCAAAATCAACTCGGGCAACACCATCCACCCGCCGCCCGAGTCGCCCTCTGCTTCGGGTCCTGGACCCAACAACACCAACAACAAGCGCATGCGCTCAGACTACGACCACTACACGACCGCCGGCCGTGGCCGTTCGCCACCGTTTAGCAACCGCTCGCCGACTCTGTCCAACCCGTCGTCTTCCGCCGACCCAATCCGTCACAACTCGACCGGCAGCAACAGCAACGTTCTGCCTCCGCCCATCGGATACAGTGGCCAGCCGTCTCACTCGCAGTCGTCGCCTCTGCCGCCGCCACCTTCGTCGTACCCGCGGTCGACACCCCAGCAGCCGTACTCGCCTCACTCGCCGTATGCCCAGCACGGCCAGCTATCGCCGCGTTCGCAGTACCCTCCGCAGTCGTACGATCATCACCACTCCTACCACCACCACGCGCAGCCGCGGTCTCAGCCTGGTTCACCTTCTCAGCCGGACCTGCCGCGGATGCTTCTCCCGCCACCCCGCTCGGCGCCCGATCTGCCGCGCGTCCACGACGACGTTATGCGGCGGTCGTGGCAGTCGGATATGAGCCGTCCTCACGGTCGTGCTTAAACGGCAGCGACGCCGTTTTCTCGATTGTCTTCTTTTTCTTCACCGTCTTCTCCCGCTCCAAGTTTCCTTGTCTCTGTTTTGATTATGTTTGCATTATCACGTCGTCTTAAAATGGGCTTTCTGTATTAGTACCGTGTCTTCTTTCTCTTTTTTTTCGTTTTTTTTTCTTTGGAGACATATTGTGGATGTCTTAACTTTTGGGCTTGTCATTTTTGCATATCTGCTTGGCGTTGGATGGATTCTTTTTGACTTTTCGTTTTCTTATTCCTCCTGCCTCTTTTTTTGGCTTACATGATTCTTCTCGTTCATCGCTTGGGATTGCTTGACGAGAGGAGATCTTTTTTTCTGCTGTATTTTTGTTCCCTTTTCTGTCTCTTGGTTAAGCATTGTCTTTCTTGATTAATTTTCCATCCTTGTCTGGCTATCAGAAAGGAGAGCCGCCGGCTCCGAAATCCATACAAACCGGCACTTTGCCTGGCATTCTCTCGATCTTTTCCAATTTGCAAGCCTTTTGATATGTCGGCTTTTTGTTGCACAGTGGGCGCTGTCCAGTGACCGTGTAAGTCGTTGAGTGATTATGTCAGCTCTACCAAATTGACGGACCAATGACAAGCGAGTGTGACCCACATGCCAAGTTTGTACCCACTTTTGATCAAGCCCCCATTTTGCTGTTTTCCCCTGGGATTGCGGACGCCAATTGGCAAATACTAGAGTACGTATCCTGAAATGCCCAATTCAAGCTTTTTACTCCGTCCTCTCCGATTTCACTTGACTGTTTAAGCATTCTCGCATCCTTTTCCCAGCGCCTCCTTTCTTGCGCCCGCCAACCCTTCCCCACCGCTCTTGGCATACAATTTCTCATCGGCGACTAGTTTTTCTTTCTTTCTTCTACTCGCACCTTTCAGCCTGTTCCGTCGCTCTTTCCCCAACTCTCGTTCACTCCCGCGCCTTCCGATCCTTTGCGACGACGCACGGCTCCAAGAAGACAACTTCGACCGCGTTTCTCTTCCTTCGTCCTCTCTCCTCCCGATCGCGTCTATTCCTCGATCCTGCATGGCTTTGTAAAGTCTCGGCGACCCTCGATCAACAGCTCCCCAAACTTTCTCCTCTCGACCCTCCCTCGACCCTCGCTCGACCCCCCTCGATGGCCTTCCTCACAACACTAGCCGGCTATGCGGCGCCGCTCTTTCTGGTGCTGTCGCCCGTCTTCTCGTACGGCGACCAGGCTCTGTCAATGAGCCGCAAGCGGTCGAGCGCAGGCTTCTCACTGGACATTCCACTCATTATGCTGGTGGCCTCGTTCCTCCGCATCTTTTACTACCCGGGCGCCCACTTCGACAAGGCCCTGCTCATCCAGTCGATCTTGATGGTCATTGTGCAGTTGTGCCTTCTCAAAATTGCCCTCGACAACCGGCCGCCGCCGTCGGCCAAGGGCGGCGAGGCACCATTCGCGGGTCTGGACCGTCGTGACTCTTCTTCGGGGGGGTTGTTCGCCCAACGCCCTTACAACTTTTGGCAGTGGCGCTCGCCCAAGCCGTACTGGCAGTTCTTGCTGTACCTGTTCCTGTCGCTGCTCGCCGCCGAAGTCTTGTTGGGGCCCTTCCCCGGTCTGTACAGCACCTACTCGGTGCTCATCGGCTACATTGGGTTGTCCGTCGAGGCCACCCTGCCCCTCCCGCAGATCCGCGCCAACATGCGCGCCCGCTCGTGCAAAGGGTTCCGCGTGTCGGTGCTGGTCAGCTGGCTCGCCGGTGACGCCATGAAGATGTTTTGGTTCTTTACGTCCACGACCGAGATTCCCTGGGCGTTTAAGCTTTGTGGTTTGTTCCAGGCGGCGTGCGACTCGATCCTAGGGATCCAGTACTTTGTGTACGGCGACGGCACAAACGGCAGCGGTCTGGACGTGGACGGCAGCGGCCCCGGCATGATGCTCAAGGAGAAGGAGGCGGCATTCCGGTCGGCGGCAGCATCGATCCTGCCGGCGGCGCGGTAGTGTGAGGGGAAGAAAACGACAAAAAAGAGAAGAAGGGACGGAGTTGATGGGTTATACAAGAACACGTTTTGTTTTCTGGTTGACATTTATTTCGCTTTATTGCACTTTGTTCAATTCGTTCATTTTGGACAGAAAAAGGAAAGAGACGGACTGTCTCCGGGCATAAACATCACATCACATCACGCACAGGTGCATGTGCGGGCATTCACATTCACATTCGCATTCGCATTCGTATATATATATATTTGGCATCTAGACAGTTGTAATACGGGCATCCAGGCACACGACGATATAAGAGCGGACTCTGCCATTCAATTCATCAAAATCAATAACATGAAATAACGGCGCTCCGTATCGTGAAATTCATTGTACTTGAAAGTTAAAAACATCGCCCAGCAACATGGCTCGGCAATGACCTCAGTGGCACCTTGGCTGCTTGGCTTTGTTTTCAAAGTTCTCAGTTTTCTGAATGCCCCAGTGCATCGCTCCTTCCATTGGCCTGGCTGCCTGGCCGGCCGAGATAGTGCAGCATCGCTGTTCTTTGAGCGGAGCGGCCCGTGGTTTAGTGGGAGCACACTACTGTAATCCGCCGTAATGGGAGCTGCGATAGGCATAGATTGTGATGAAAAAGAGTGTCGCGATTGACTGTTGCAAGCTGCCCTGGAGTACAAGCAATTATTGGCTGTGAACCTTCTTTCACAGTGGGTGCAACACTCCGAAAATACGTGAATTGACGAGCGAGCAACGAGAGCCAACGGAGACGACGCGAAGCTGTGGCCGCCCAGGTCGCGCCCAGAAAAGCGTGAGGTGTGTTCGCGACTGTTAAAGTGGTACTTGGTATTGCACCAAATTTACTAGCATAGGATTGTACTCACTAGCAGCTAGGCATGCATCGACCCAGACCCGCCGAAATTGAGCAGCTGTCCCCAGCCACCGCATTTTCTCGACTTTTCTCACTTTTCGCAGCAAGCTCCCATCCCAGCGCCCCGGGACTTGGTGTGGTTGTGCATTGCATCTTCGTCTCTTCATTGACTTGCGTTTGTATCTTGTACCTGTTGTGCCTTTTTTTTCGTTTGCATTCTTGTCATTCGTCCTGTCTTTCTCGTCAATCTTTCGCTCCTCAATCCTTTGATACTTCGTTTTCAGACTGTCGACAGACCAGGACCTGCCACAGTTTTGTTGCCCGGACCTCAAGATCGACGGACACCATATCAAGAAAAGGGGTGGGCCGACAACGACCTCGAGGTACATTCATTCACTTAACGAGGCTGCATCTTCAGTATCTCGATATCTCAACATTGCGACTTTCGACCATCGACATCAAGTCAACACCTCACACATCACCAGCCTCACGCTTCTTTTCGTCTTTTTCATTCATCCCCTCTACACATCATCATGCCGTCCAACTTTCGGACATACGAGGCTCAGAGCCGTCTCTTAGCCGCCGTCCTCGCCAGCAATCCCGGCTTGAAGCTCAACTTTAAAGGTACGTCTCTTTTTTCTTCTTTCTTCTTCATTTCCATGTCTCCCTCTCTTGCTTCCCTTTGTCGCCCTCTGGCCTCTTGTCTCTTGTCTCTCTTGTCCTCTCATCATCTCATCATCTCATCGACTGCGTGGTCTGACTCGACTGTAGCCATTGCCCAGCACTATGGCTCCGACACGACCACGGCCGGCATTGAGCACCGCTTCCGGCCCATCAAGAAGCAAGCCGGGATCATTCGAAAGGCGGTCGCCGACAACAAAGACCCCAAGGAGCTGGTCAACATCTTCCACATGAGCGACAAGGGTGAGCGGGGACATGCGGGAAGCACACTGCACATGATCACTTGCTAACACGACTCAGACATCCACGCATACTATGGCGACTCTACGCCAATGGGCATTGAGTTCCAGTTCCGCGCCGTCAAGAAGGAGGCCAAGGCCATGCGGGACGGCACCGACAAGGGCACCAGTCCGCTGCCCAGCCGGAAGGCCACGCCAGGCAGCAGTGCCGCCACCCCAGCCCGCAAACGCAAGACGCCCGTTACTCCTGCCGGAACAGCCTCCGCGTCTGGCTCTGGTTCTGCCCCCACGAGTGGTGGCAGTATTGCACCCCCGCCTCCGGCGGCCAAGCGGGCCAAGCGTGCTGTCGAGATTATCCTCTCTAATGACGAGGACGGCTGCAGCACGCTGGCCAGTGAAGAAGTTGACTACGAGCAGCTGGATCTGACGCCCGTGTCGACGCCGTCGCACCCCATGACTACGAATGGCTCGTCTCTTCCTCCCATGCCGTCAAACCTGGCTCCCATCACGCCGTCGACGTCTGGTGCTGCCACTACGTCCTACGCCACCGACACCACGCCTGCTCTCAGCACGGGCGTCTCGCCGCCGGACCAGTCGTCGCCCGACCAGGCCGATTTGGTGTTTCACACCGCCGTCCAGCACCAGCGCCAGCCAACCTTCTTCCCTCATTCTCAGTCTCAGATCAACAACAACAGCATCACAACCGAAGACGACGTCCCTGGTGGACGTGTTGATGACGATGACGACGACGTCTTCATCATTGACACCCCCAGCAAGATGCCCAAGATGGAACCGTCCGTGGCACCCTCGGCCACGGCCACGCTGAACCACATTGCCGACTTTGGCGGATGGGACCGCAGCCAGACACAAGCACAGGCGTTCAGCCAGCCAGCCAGTCAAAATTACGCCCAAAGCATGAGCCAAGGCCTCTCGTTTGATACGAGCGGCTCACCGTCGTGGTCACTCGACTACCCGTTCGCCGGCACCAACGACCACTTGGCCTCTGTCTCCTTTGGCGAGCCTGGCTCGTTCTATGACAACGACGGTGCCATTTGAGAGGGGGAGCGTAGTGTTGATGTCTCGTTTCTTTTCTTCTTCTTCCTTCTTTTCTTTTGTATCGTTTATTTCTTCTGCTTTCTTTTTTCTCTTCTTCTTCTTTTTCTGTCTTTCTGCTTTCAAACGTTGCGTTTGTCTCTTCCGTTCACCCTTCTACCTTTCCTTTCCTCTTTCTTTTCCTTTGTCGTTATAGGTTCTCCAAAATACCCCGGTTTCTTATGTGTTCTCTCCTGTGTTTTCTTTTTCTTTTCGTATATCGAGGGCTGCCCGGCGAGGCACTGGTTTCGGTTTTTCTATTATGTTCTCGTTAATATTCCGTTGCTTTTCTTTTCGTCTTATGTTCGCTCGAGTTGATTCACGGGCCCCGTCCCAACTATTAACTGTCTGAGCTGTACTTATATATCTTACATAGATGCGTGTTCAATGCGTGCCAACAATGGTCCAAATAAATAAACCCAGTGTTGTTTTATTACTAACAGTGACGGTATCATGTGACTACGTTGACTACCACGGACGTGATGCCGCTCCTGCCTTCCAAGGACATAATGAACAGGCACGACTAGTCCGATGTCTTCGATGTTTTGCCACTCCCTGCCCTTTCATCCAGTCTTGTCCTCTCTTCCATCCCAAAGGACCACAGCGACCCAGCAACCTCATCCAATGTCCTTTTCAACGGTTGCCGGCCTCTTTTCAAGCCTCGAGCAGGTCAACGGCGAAGACGGCCTCCGCGTCGCCAATGTCTCGCTCCAAGATTTTCGGGATATTGACCGCGAACGCGAGGCTCGCGGACGCAAAGTTCGGTTTACCTACTTGGCCGAGCCCCACCAACTGCTCAACACGGTGCCGACGGGCCCGCACGAAGCGCTGCCTGGCCACCTGGAGACATGGTTTCTCGTCGAAGTTGGCCGCATGGGCTTGTCCCACTCGTGGCGCCGTACGGGCGCGACACAGTTTCCAGTTCCGGTTGCAGCTGGCACCCCTTCTTTGACTGGCTCAAGCGACTCCAGCGGCGAGGCCAATTCAGGCGGGTAACCTCTTCCTACGCGGCGGCACCGCGACGCCTGGCCAACACTGGTTTTTGGGTCTGGCTTCACGCAGTCGCTGGACACCCTTCGCACCAAGATGCGGCGGTGGTTTACCGATAGCGGGCACGACGTCAAGATTGTCCTCTTGGCCAAGGCGTTCTAGGAAGTCGAGAGAGGAGGATTCTGTTTGAACAGTGGCAGGAGGACGAAGAGGACGAAAAAAGAGGCCCGCAGCTCAAGCAGACGGTTGACATTGTCTGGGCTCACGACACGCCTACGAACAAGCTGACGACGACATGAGGAGCGACCCTGCATCGTTTCGTGTATCGTCGTTGACTGGAGGTCCGCTCGTACTTTTCCATCTCAGCTACATATCACAGTCACGGAGGCAGAAGACGAACCTCGTGGGCCCTCCACCGGAGAGACGCCTCTTCTGCCCGCGAATGAGCCAACTCTTACTCACCCTGCATTCTCCTGTGAAAAAATACTTGCTACCGCCTTCATCATCAGTATTCTCTTCTTGTTCGAGGCGTCCGGTATTCTGCAGGACATTCCGCTCAACCAGGTCCTCGAAGAGAATATTTGTCGCTCGTTTCTCGGCAAAGATGGCGACTGCTCAGACAGCTCCGAGAACACGGACGTCCAGACCGAGCTCTCTTTCCTGCGAGACTGGCAGTCGACGCTCAACATGATCCCGGGCATTGTGACGGGCGTGCCGTACGGTTATCTCGTTGACCGACACGGCCGCAAACTGGACTTGATTCTCAACACTGTCGGCATCTTCTTGGCACAGATACCCTGCACTCGAGGCAAACAGAAGCCGCACCAGACGAAGACGAGACAACGCCGGATACTCCACACTCATCTGGACCAAAGACGGCCAGGGCAGCTGTGAAAGAGGCAATAGCCAGCCTGGCAGAGTCGACGGCCTTCTTATTTGCCCGTAACAACCAGCACATCACCCTGCTCCTTGCCACTCTCCTCACGACGACCCTCAGCAGACATGCCCAAGAGATTTTGCTACAATTTGCCCGCTATCGTTTTGGCTGGTCTTGGTGACAGGTTGCCTACCTGGTCTCCGTTAAGACGTTTGTCTTGATTGTCTTACTGTTTTTTCTGTTGCCCGCCAGCGGTCTTGTTTTGGCAAACCGATGGTCAACACCCCGGATCCTCGACCTATGGCGCGTCCGTGTCAGCTGCGTTGTCCTCATCGTCGGCGCTCTCCTCATTGGCATCGCTCCCAATACCGCCATGTTAGTCGTTGGCCTCGTCGTCTACTGCCTCGGCAATGGCTACAATTTCATCGTGCGCAGCCTGCTCGCCGACCTTGTTGTGCCCGCCCACCGCGGCGTCCTCTTTAATACTATCAGCATGCTCGAGAACATGGGTGCCGTCGTTGCTAGTCCGCTGCTAGCCGCCTCCTTTCAAACCAGTCTGCGTCTCGACGGATTCTGGACCGGTCTGCCGTTTTTTGTCGCCGCGGGGCTGTTCAGTTCGGCCCTGTGGGTTTGGCCGTCGTGCGGCTACCGGCTGCGACAGTCGAGTGATGTCGAGGGGACAAGGAGTTTTTATTGAAAATTATATGAAATCAAAGGAATATTTAGAATAGAGATTAAACGGACAGTTTCTTATTGTAGCACAATGCCTTCCTTTCTTGTTGTCTTTGTGCCCGAAAGGGGACTCCGAAAGGGGGTCGAGGACGGTCGCACCTGCCTCTTGTTAGTGATTTAGTGCTTTCCGTATTAGGAAATAACAACAACCAGCTGCATGGGCAACTGTATCACTCCTTCCTTGCTTACAAACCCCCTTTTTGTCAGCACTTTCCTAATGAATGTCGACAACTACTGCCCCGTCCCTGCCCTATTACCCTTTATTTCTGTGCCTATTCTCCCTCCTTTGTTGACATCTCCTTTTTTCTTCTCTTGGGAGACACAATTCTCGCCACCTCAACAACTCCCGACATGGCCGCACAACAGACACACACACAATTACAAGCAATGCCGGCTGAAAAACGAAGCTGCAGGCTGTCCGGCCGCAGAAACACCGCCAACAGACATCACACACACCGAGCGAGCCAACGGCAGTAGCAAGATTAAGAAAACAAGGCGACACAATCGATAATAGAGAAGGCCAGTTTGTCTCAATTGCCCTGTCTACTTTGTTTGGGCTTCATCTCCTGTGCCTCATTGTTGCCTTGTGATTTTGTCCACCCCCTTTTCTTGACCATCAAAGCTTCCTTTTCTCCTTCCAACAGACACTGACTTACATGGCAATTAACAGGCTTCAATTACGGAGAAATCAAACAGGAAAATAAAGAGAGAAGCATAAACAACAACCGACAGTTACTTATTACAACCCCTGTCTAATCTGGGGCAGACCAACAGATACGGTCATATACGACGACGGTGTGACATTCAACAGTTTTGACTTTCACGCGACACACACCAGCCGACACAGACGCAAAAGTCATTCTGGCAGCTGCACCATACAAGTATTTATGCCACAGAGACAGAGGCACAGACAATGGACTGTGTATGGTGGGCACTCACTCTATTGGTCGCGTGTCTGGTCCGTCTACCCGTCTCTCTGTTCCCCTTGCACCTGTCCTGGCACATCCACACATATCGCCAATGTCTTGACCATCTGTTGACTCACTGCCTGCATCCTTGGCTCACCATACCAAGAAGCCAAGCTTGTTTCTCGAAAGCAGCCACGAAAGCTTGTCTGTGAGTGTGTCCCTACGAATTGGATAATCCTTTCGCATTCATGTCCTTTCTTGTGATCTTGCTTCTTTTCATCTCTTGTTCTCTTCTTCCCCGAGTTGCATCGATCTCACTGATGACTTGCCGCCGTTACTTTTTGCCAACAACAGTTCATGCCTCAGCAATCGGTAAGCGTTGTGCGCCAAGCCTTTTCCTGGCGCTGCACACATCTTGTTCTGTTTCGCTACCCAGACTCTTCCCATCATTGGGCAGGAAGCACGTTTTCTGTTCAGGTTGGCTCGCTGGCGTGCGGCACAGTCACAGAATCGCTACCGAAGTTGCTGTGCAGGGAGGTTCTCACGCAAGACACAAAAAACTGGTCGTTTCCCTGCCTTCTGTCCGTCTGCCCTTCTCTTGTCTGATCCTCACATCGACATCGCCATCGACGACAAAAGAGGTTGACTGAAACAAAAACCAGACAAAGGTCGGGCAAACGAGGAAAATCAAATGGAAAACCGAGAAAGGCAGCTCAACATCAGCAATGTCCTATTGGCCCACTGCGCGCAGAAGAAGCAGATCACCGGGAAAGAGCTGGCAGAATCTCGGCATCCTGCATCATCAGAGTTTGGCCGAAGACTTTAACCGGCTGGGGCGCAAGAAAGGAAGGACAACCGAAAAAGAAACCTGACTCTCACCATGCCTGACTCGGACGCCGCAACGGTCGAAAAAACAAGCAGCCGCGAAGACAAACGACAAAACAGAAAATGGCAGGGTCGCAGCCGCCAAGAATCGGCCTGCGTTTTAGCAAAATGACTGCTCATGGCGGTCAATGCCCTGTGGCCGGGAAAAGGAGCAAAAGGGGCAAGAAAAGCCGCAAAGTCCAAAAACGTCCACTAACACAGACACACAGCCATAACGGACAAGAACAAGAACACGCGCAACGAGCGGCTGAATTGAGTGTGTTTGCGTGAGAGAAATGAACAAAATACCCCCATGTGGGAGGATGAAAGCGACTGGCTGTTATTCCCCTCCCCCACAAAAAAAATAACCTTGTTTTACTGGCAAGGAACTTTGCTCGGCATTCGACTGTACGCGATGAACGATGGAACACAACGTCCGCAATACTTGTACGAAAGTGGCAGTTCAATGCAGCCCATTGGTAACAGCCATGTCCGTTTTGGCAGCAACAACAAAATTACCCGGCGACAACAGCTGATTAGAGAACGTCAAGGAAATATGGAAAGAAAAAAAATAAGAAAAGGAAACTAAATCCTCGATCCAGACGCCCGATACATGACCATTGCCACATCAATGAACAAGCTTAAACGGCCTTTGGCAAACCGAGCCAACTTCCTCCGTGCCAAATATACGACTCGCACGACCACGGTTCTGCTCTCATCCAAAATTAGACCCCCATTCACACCCCGCTCGCCTGTCTGATTGGGCCTTGGCGTACCGTCTTCCACGGTGGCTGCACGCAATGACTACCACTGGTGCCACACAAGGCAAGGAAAAAGAAAAGAAGAATAAAAATTAGATGGCTCCTGGGCATGAGCATGGAATGGAAGTGCCCTGCATCTCACACTATGTCCCTATGTGGGTTCGTCTGCATTTTGCCACAAGCGTGGAGAAGATTGACGTCTAGAACGAGGAGAAGAACAAAACGAAAAGGGGATGAAGACGGGTTGTAATAATTGGAGAGGCGAACAGGAGTGAAAGGCACGGGCAGTCGTCAGCAAAATCTGCCAAGAACAATTATTGAGGGTCATCCAAGTGGGTGTTTTCATCTTGAGCCACGCGCTGTTGATCTTGCTTTGCGGGGAAGGGGAGAAAATAGAGGAGAGGAAGAAAAGAAGATCTGTTGGCAGCAAGCGCCAAACCAAAAGAAGGTCAATTTGTCTTGGAGTCAGAAGAGTAACAAGAAAAGATTGGAGGCAACCAAAACACTCAACGACGCCCACGTGTGGATGTCCACCACAGAAACATCGAAGCACAGACGTCTTTGTATATGCGGTGGTCCGCGGAGCTTGGTACGACGCCCTGCTAAATGCAGACGGGAAGGTGGCAGACAAGACATCAACCACCACCGCCCTTGTCGATCCGGCTAAAGTCGAGATGGGGAAACAACAGAAAAAATTGAAGAAAAGAAGGCGAAAATTGTCAATGAAGGGATGAAGTGAGAGTGGAGAGAAGGGAAAATGGAAGACGAAAAAGGAACACGACTTGATCAAAAGGGGGGCATCAACACCAACGAACAGCTCGCGATACTGTTACACTCGGGGCGTGTGCGGGCACGAGACGACAATATACCTCCGGTTCGTCGAGAGCTCTGCATGCCTTACAGAGTCTCGTTGAAGATGAGACGGTGCACACTCAATCAAACAAGAAAGAATTGAGGATTCTGAGAGACAAAAAGTAGGCGAAAGGGCCTTTTCTCTCACATGCTCTTTTGTTTTCCCTGGATTTTCTGCTGGGTTTCCCTTTCACCAGCCAAGAAAGATCGCCTCCTTTTCTGTCGGTTTGTGGACGTCCGGAGGCGACGTCCAGCCGTGCCGCTTCCCTGCCCCTACTCACCCACACATCCTCGACCATCCTTCCCCATTAAAACCCCATCTATCCCCTCTCTCCTCTCCTCCGCCCGCCGTCTCTGGAGAAAGAGCGGGCCGAATGGCCTGCACGACGGCCAATATGGAAGCAATGGATGCAAATTGCGGCTGGTGGCGCGACAGACAGAAAGGGTCAAATAGGTCAAACGGGTCAACATCGAGCAATGAGAGGCTGCAAAAGATACAACAGATACAAGGGATGCAAAGAGCCTGCCATGTGAGCCGCTATTTCGTCCCGGTTTACGTCTTGGCAAGTGCCTTCTGCCTTTTCTTCCTCCCCTGTCTCTTTCAGTCTCCCACGCCCTTATCACTCTCTGCTTTTACTGTTTTTTCTGTTCTTTTTGATGATGACCGGCCGCTCCTATTCGTTGCTCGGCCATACCCACCTGGTTGGGTCTGCTGCAGCCGACGAGCAGTTCCTCACTACGACTCAGTATGGACAAACGGTCGACCGTGAGCATCTTGGCACTCTCTTACAACTCGGCGAGTCTCCTCTTCGCCTAACCCAAATGAAGAAAAGAAGGAAAGAAACATAAACGAGAGAAAGAAGGGGGTGTGCTTCTGTTCTTCCAGACACTCTATTACTTTAAAATTATACAAGTTGTATGCACACTCTGCCTATATATGAATACAGGGTACCATATATACGACGAGAGGCGAGAACTGCACGGTGTGCCTAGACCTGGACTGTTACCTTTTTTTCTGTTCTTGATATATTTTATTTAATTCTTCTCTTCCATTGCCCGGGTCCCGTTAATAGAGCTTTTAACTTGTGGTTCCCCATTCCCTTTTCTACCCTTCTCTCTTCCCCTTATTTTTCTTCTCTCCTTCTTTTAATTCTTGATTTCTTCTTCTCTCCTCAGCCAGAACTCCACGAGTCACAGCCCATCGTGCAGTTTAGAGTGACAGCAACTCACTCACACCGACGTCTCGACATCTCGACATATTCAAACCGGCAGCCCGGCGTATATCCCGAGTCAAAAATATCGCAGCCATGGTTGGTGCCGCCAGCCACGACAATGACCTCCATCGTATGGCGATGGAGGACCCGGTCCCATGGTACCGGAAGCCGAACCTGCGGAGCTTGTATCTCCTGCTCTTCCCCTGTGTCATCGGTATCGAGATGACGTCCGGATTCGACTCGCAGATCATCAACGCCGTGCAGATTGTGCCCGCATGGGGCGACTGTAAGTTTATGCAGAAGGACGGAAAGAGACAAGAAGAAGAAGAGAGGATCAAGGGTGTCACTAACAACGACCAGACTTCAACCATCCCATGGGCGGCTACCAGGGCATCATGGCCTCGTCTCTTTCTCTCGGTGCCTGTGTCGGTCTTCCGTTTATTCCCTACGTCAACGATGGCTTTGGACGTCGTTGGTGCATCATGTTCGGCTCTGTCCTGATGATTATCGGCTCGCTCATCCAAGCTTTCTCCATTAACGGTGTCATGTACATTATGTCCCGGTGTATTATCGGTTTCGGTCTTCCCTTTGCCATTGTCGCCGGTTCCTGTCTCATCGGCGAGCTGGGCTACCCCAAGGAGCGGCCCATCTTGACTGCGCTGTTCAACGCCTGCTACTTTATCGGTGCCATCATTGCAGCCGGTATCACGTTTGGAACCCAGCAGATCACGTCCAACTGGTCGTGGCGTATTCCCTCGTTGCTGCAGATGGCCCCCTCGGTGCTTCAGGTTGCGTTTGTGATGTTTTTGCCGGAGAGCCCCCGTTGGCTCATCAGCCGTGACAAGCACGAGGAGGCCTTGGCGGTGCTCGTCAAGTACCACGGCGAGGGCAACCCCAACTCGGAGTTTGTGCTTGCCGAAATGGCCGAGATCAAGACGACGCTCTCCATCGAGCTTGAGCATGCCAAGATGTCCTGGCTGGATATGGTGCGCACGCGCGGTGCTCTTCGCCGTGTGGTGATCGGTGGTCTTTTGGGCCTCTTCACGCAGCTCTCGGGCAACGTCGTCATCTCATACTATCTCGGTGACGTTCTGACGCTGCTGGGCTTCAAGGACCCCAATTTCAAGGCCAAGTACAACCTGGGCAACCAGTGCTGGAGTCTGATCTGCGGTGTCAGCGCTGCCCTCGTCATCATGCGCTTCCGCCGCCGCACCATGTATCTGACGGGCATCCTATCCATCCTGGCCGTGTACATTGGCTGGACGGTGTGCTCGGCCATTGTCTCCGAACACAAGGGCAAGCCTGCTACTACATCGTCCAAGATCGCGTCCAACTTGTCTCTCTTCTGGATCTACGCCTACAGCCCGGCCTACAACACGTGCTTCAACGCGCTGACCTACACCTACCTGGTCGAGATCTTCCCCTATGCGCAGCGTGCCCGTGGTATTGCCATATTCCAGTTCTTTGGCAAGGCTGCCCAGTTCTTTGGCACCAACGTCAACCCCATTGGCTTGGATAAGATTGGCTGGAAGTTCCTGCTGGTCTACACTTGCTGGATCGTCGTCGAGGCCGGCCTCATCTATTGGCTGTGGCCCGAGACCTCTGGCCGCACTCTCGAGGACTTGGCCTTCCTCTTTGAGGACGAGCAGCAAGCCGAGCAGCAGCGCAAGGCCGAGCTGGCACAGAAGCAGCTGTCCGGCGGCCAGCCTCTGGAATACTCCACGGCGCACAGCGACGAAAAGGCACACGGCCAGACCCAGGTCGAGCACGTGTAACCGTTGCCATGTGCGTAAGGAACATCAACCGTGCTCACATATTTTTAAGAGCACACCAAAGGTTACCTTTCCTCGCCTTTTTTATCTGCCGCTTGTTGCGTGACCTTTTTAGGTGTAAGCAACACAGATGTCTTCCACAGGCAGGCAGGAAAGGTTGCCCAAGTTCAAATTCACGAGGAGAGAGAGGGAGAAAAAATGAAAGAAAAATACTGATGTCAGGAGACCAGGACATGAGAAACGATGAGAGTGAGAAAAATGAGGAGAGAAAATCAATACAACTCAGTATTCACATCATCTTCTTCATCACATTTCCTGTTCGTTTATGTGCATTTCGCTGGTCATAGTATGACGGCTTATTCCGCGATTACTCTTTACCCCTTCCCTAATAACACTAGTTTTGTATTTTTCCTACCTAATCCTTTTTAACCCAAATATCCCATCTCAAAAGTGAAAAACCCATACACAGTAATGGCCGCTGTTGACAAAGGAGCTTGTCAGTGTAAGTGCCATCAGAGCCATCAGTACCATTTGTCTTTATCCGTATGTGTACATGTGAGAAATATGCACTTATCAGCTAGTCAGAGTCCCCGCTTCTGGCACACGACTTCACTTTTCATCCGGACAATGACGTCGACAATGGACCACTCACCCAGCCTTGTTCGTCTCAAAAAACTCCTGATTTTGTCCCTTGTCATATCCTCGCTTAATCTGAGTGAAATGCAACGGTAAACAAGTGACTTGGCCACAAGTAAAACGCAAAAAACGGCAAAGAAAATGAGAGAGAATCCTCAGCCTCGTTTCTTGTTCTGTCAAAAATGCACTTAACACTCATAGTAGCCCCAGATATGCACGTATCCGCGTCACGTCATTGGCCTACCAGAGGCCTATCATAGGCCAACAAGCGTCGAAGCTTCTCGCACCTACCATGGGCAGACCCACTAAATGTGCAGACCCCGCCGCCAATTGTCCTCTTTCCGCGCCCCGTCGTGGGTGCTTGGCCTCCCTCGCTCCCCGCCATTGCCCACTCTGGCCGCCCACTGGCACGCTATTTGCTGTATCTACAGCGGTGATGAGTTGAGCACCACCGCCCCATCACTCCTTCCCTCCTGTTTCTTTTGCTCTTTTGCTTCTTTCTCCTCCAGTCTTTGACCTCCTTCCGTCTCTTCCTGCATTCTTTATTCCTGCCTCTTTTTGTCTGGAAGCTTTCTACTTCTTTCCTCTCGAGAGTTGCATCCTGTCTATTCCTATTTCTTCCCTCTTGCTTCCTCTTGCATCCCCTAAAAACTCAAATCGCAGCTTCACAGCCTCACGACATCATCATTCAACTCTCTCCCCCGCTTTGGCAGCCTACCCACCAGAGCTCCCTCCCCAGCGATCTTCGAGGTGCTTCTAGTAGTTTTCGCAGGTCCTCGGCGGAGTCGCACCACTTTTGTATACAATAGCAGAGCGGCCCGTCATTTTCGACTGTTTAGCTTCCGCTCTTTTTCTTTTTCTCTTCTTCTCTTTTCCTTCGTTTATTCTTTTCGTTCTCGTTCTTCCTTCTTTTGTTGCTCCAATAGCATCACAACCAATCCACGACTTCGACCTCGAGCCAATCCGCTCGAACCACACCCCGCCGAGCACTGCGACTCGACCCTCCCTCTTTCCGAAGTACTCTACTTTTTCCTACAAAGAGGTCTCCAGAAGGGATCTTGTCGTGAAAGACAGGACAGGACTGCAGCCAATTGCGATTTGCTGCTTCCCTTCCCCTCCTCCTCCTCCTCTTCGTTACTTTTTCCGGTTTTGCCACAGCACCGGGCAAACCGCACTGGAACAACAAAAGAGTGACAAAACAAAACGTGAAAACGTGACGTATCGCCAGCCATTCAGCACGCGGTCGCATTTTCGCCCTTTTGCACTTTTGCCCTTTTGCACTTCTCCCTCGTCACCGCCTTATAACCCGGCTGACGTCTGACTCTACCTCTCTCTCTCTCTCTTCCTTTCACTTCTTCAACTCTAAAACAACACACCCCGTTTCGCCAAAATGGTCAAGGAAACGAAACTCTACGACCAGCTGGCCATCAAGCCAGATGCGTCACAAGATGAAATCAAGAAAGCCTACCGCAAAATGGCCTTGAAATGGCACCCCGACAAGAACAAGGACAACGCCGCAGCCTCTGAGAAATTCAAGGAGTGTTCCCAAGCCTACGAGATCCTGTCTGACCCAGAAAAACGCAAAACCTACGACACCTACGGCCTCGAGTTCATCCTCCGCGGCGGCGTGCCATACGAAGGCGACGCTGACGGCGGCGCCGGCGGCTTTGGCGGTGCCGGTATGGGTGGTATGCCGGGCGGCTTCTCCGGCATGAACTTTGGTGGCATGCCTGGCGGCGGCGGCAGCACGCGCACATTCAACTTCTCTACAGGCGGCGGACCAGGCGGCGCCAACGGATTCAAGTTCAACGCTCCCAATGCCACCTTTGCTGATTTCCTGCGCACCACGGGCGCTGAGGGTCTTGAGGACCTGCTGGGCGGTGGTCTCGGCGGAGGCGGCTTTAGCGGCGGCGGCATGCCGCGGTCGGCACGGTCCGGCGGTGGTGCCTCCTTTGGCGGTGTCGGCGGCGGCGACGATCCGTTTGGCCGCAGCGCACGGCACCACACGCCCGAAGTCACCACGGTCGAGCGCCCGCTGCCGGTGACGCTGGAAGAAATGTTCAACGGCACAACCAAGCGCATGAAGATTAAGCGCAAGATGTACGACGAGAGCGGCAAGCGCACAACGACGGATACGGTCCTCGAAGTGCCCATCAAGGCCGGTCTCAAGAAGGGCAGCAAAATCCGCTTCAAGGGTGTTGGCGACCAGGAAGAGGGCGGCCAGCAAGATCTTGTGTTCATTGTCGAAGAAAAGAAGCACCCCATGTTTACGCGCGATGGCGACGATGTCGTGGCCAATGTCGACTTGGACCTCAAGGAAGCGCTGACGGGCTGGAAGCGGACCGTCTCGACCATTGACGGCAAGCAAATCAACCTGGACAAGTCCGGGCCCACACAGCCCGGCTCCAGCGACGCGTACCCGTCCCTGGGCATGCCGATATCGAAGCTGCCCGGTCAGCGCGGCAAGTTTATTGTCAAGTACAATGTCAAGTTCCCGACGACCCTGACGCCCACCCAGAAGCAAAAGTTACGAGAGATCCTGTAAGGGTCTTGTGCTTTCTTTTGTTTTTATTCTTTCAAGGCTTGCCCAACCTCCTTATTTCTGTTCAGATCCATTTTACTCGGGAGGTAATGTTGCACATACACAAGGGCAGGTGTCAGAGATGATGAAAGAGTTGGCAGCACACTGAAGCCGATGAGTGTGTTGATTTATGATGTTTACGATGGGGCAGGAGCGTGGATGAATTCTTGTGTTGAAAGAATAGGAGTTGTCATTTGTTTTTCTTTGTTTTTTTGTTTTTCATTTCTCATTTCATTGGCTGTATGCATGGCAAAGATTCGTTTTTATTACATCGGAAGACAGGCGTTATTTTGGGACCGTTCTTTACAACGAAGGAACATTTGCTATTTTATTATTCGGACTTGGGGTTTTGAGGATCTTGAGGTTTTGTTTTCTGTCTGTTTTCATTTCATTTTCCTTCTTTTTTTTCTTCGCTTTTCTTGGAGCTGCTTATGCAAGAGCCCCCTTCTATTTGATCAGTTTACTTTGATGTTTCGTCACAATAAAAGAGACATGAAATATTTAAACAAACAAATTAAGTATAAGCTTGTTGACGTGTGAAGTGTGTTGAAAGTATTTTGTAGATTTATGTTCACCTTGTTTTATTCTAATATAAAAAAACCAAATGTCAAATAATGTTGTCAAATTAATATTAGCAAAAAAAAGTTGAGCAAGTTATGATGTGAAAAAGTATGTAAATATATATTTTAAGCCGAATAACAGATGATAGAAAATAAAATCCAAAAATAATAATAAAAAGAATAGACAATTCTAGCCCAGCCAAATAAACACCGTAGATCAAAATCAATGCAAATGTCAACTGTCCTCTTGTCGTCCTCCGTCTCGCCTCCGTCTCGTCTCCGACTACTTCGTTGTCTTCGGCTTCGTCGTCCGTCTAACCAACCCACTTGCGCGCACTCCGGAACATGCGCACCCACGGACCGAAATCGCCCCACTCCTCGACCGACCCGGCCGGCAGGTAGCTCCCGACACCGGCGACAATGGTGCGTTCCGGGTGGGGCATCATCGCCAGGACGCGGCCGTCCAAGCTCCTTACACCGGCGACGCCACCAGGCGAGCCGTTGGGGTTGAATGGGTACGTCTCGGTCACATTCAAACGGTTGTCGACGTAGCGGATGGGTGCTAGGCCGCCTTTGATGATGGCCTCTTGAGCGGACGGCGAGGTGAACTGAGCACGACCCTCGCCGTGGGAGACGACCACCGGCAGGGACGAACCGGCCATGCCGTGCAAGAAGACCGACGGCAGGACACCATCTGTCCGCGACTCGTCCTCGGCAATGGTGACCATGCTGACACGGGCCTCGAACTGTTCGCTGGCGTTGGCCTCGAACGTGGGCCAGTGCTCCGTTCCGGGAATCAGTTCTTGCAGGCGCGACAGCATCTGGCAGCCGTTGCAGACACCCAAGGTGAACGTGTCGGGCCGCTTAAAGAACTGCTCAAACTCGCGGCGGGCGTTCTCCTTGTGCATCAGCACGGAGGCGGCCCAGCCCATACCGGCAGCGGGGACGTCACCGTACGAGAAACCGCCGCAGGCGGCGAGGCCGACAAAGTCTGACAGGGAACGGCCCTCCAAAATGTCCGTCATGTGGACGTCGACGGCGTCGAAACCGGCCGCGCGGAACGCAAAAGCCATCTCGGCGTAACCGTTGACGCCCTGTTCGCGCAGGATGGCGACGCGGGGTGTCTTGCCGAGCAGACGGGAGATGGGCGCCGTGAGGGGCGACAGGGTGTCGGAGGGCTTGTAGGTCAGGCGGTAGGTGATACCCGGGTCGGCGTCGTCGGCGATGGTAGCAAACTCGGCGTCGGCACAGGCCTGGTTGTCGCGCAGACGCTGCATGGCGTGGGAGGTCTTGGACCACCACTGCTGGAGCTCGCTGCGGTCGAGCTGGACAAGCGTATCGTTGCCGTAGCGGACAGTGAGCGACTGGCGGCTGCGGGCCTTGACGACACCAAACTTGCGGATGAGACCGGGGGGCGGGCCGCAGGTCGAGAAGCCGGACTTGAAGAGCATCTCGTCGCCCTTGCGAATCTGGAAGACGGCGCCGAGTTCTTCGTTGAAGAGGGCCGGCAGGACATCCTCGAGCTTGCCCGACTTGGCAATGTCGTCGAGCATGACGTCGACGCCACAGCGGCCGGCAAACATCATTTCCACGAGCGTGGTCAACAGGCCACCATCGGAGCGGTCGTGGTAAGCCAAAACAACGCCGCTCTCGTGCAGCTGGCGCAGGGCGTCAAAGTAGTCGGCGATAATGTTGTCGTTCTTGCTCAAGTCATCGCGCAGGTCGGGGGCCTCGTGGCCGACACGACCCAGCGACTGGGCAAGAGCCGAGCCGCCCAGGGCCTGGTGGCCGCGGGCGAGGTCGACGTACATGAGGACGGTCTCGCCGACCTCTTCGGGACGGCGCAGCTGCGGGGTCCAGGTCTTGGTGATGTCGCCAACGACAGAAAAGGCCGAGATCACGACCGAGACGGGGGCAGTGACAGTCTTGAGCTCGTCGCTGCTGTCGGTCCAGGAGGTCTTCATGGAGGTCGAGTCCTTTCCGACAGGGATCTCGAGACCCAGGCGCGGGCACAGCTCCTCGCCAATGGCATGGACGGCCTCGTAGAGAGCAGCGCCCTCACCGGGGTGGTTGACGGCGGCCATCCAGTTGGCGGACAGCTTGACGCGCTTGAGGCCGTCGAGCAGGTCGGCGGCGCCCAGGTTCATCAGCGACTCAATGACGGCCATGCGGGCCGAGGCAGCCGGGTTAATGAGAGCCAGCGTCGGCTTCTCGCCCATGGCCATGGCCTCACCTGTGCGGACCTTGCCGTCCGTGTTGAAACCACCAGCCGTTACAGCCACATCGGCGACGGGTGTCTGCCAGGGACCGACCATCTGGTCGCGCGCAACAAGACCACCGACGGTACGGTCACCAATGGTAATGAGGAAAGACTTGGAGCCGACAGAAGGGACCAGCAGAACCTGGCGGATGGTCTCGGCGAGCAGAGCACGGTCGTCACTAAGGCCCTCGCCGTAGCTCTCGCGGATGCTGGCAACAGGGTCAAAGAAGGCCAGGTTGGGCTTGCGGGAGTCGACGACACGGTCGAGGCGGCGGTTCTTGGGGAAGAGCGTGGTCATGGGCAAATCAATAGGGTTGGGCGAGGCATTGTCGTCGCGGTCCGTGACAATCAGCTTGCTCTGGCCGTTGGCGTCCTTGGCCACGACGGTGCCGACATTCGAGAAGCCACAGCGCTCGCGGCTGCAGATGCTCATGAAGCGGTTGTAGCCCTCGGGGTTGACTAGCAGCACGTAACGCTCCTGGGCCTCGTTGCACCAAATCTGGAGCGGGCTCATGCTGTTGTCGGCGCTCTCAACCTGGCGCAGCTCAAACTTGCCGCCGAAGCCGGCGTCATTGACAAGCTCGGGTAGGGCGTTGGACAAACCACCGGCACCAACGTCGTGGATCATGGCAATGGGGTTCTCCTCGCCCAGGGCCACACAGGTGTTGATGACCATCTGTGCGCGGCGCTCAATCTCGGGGTTGCCGCGCTGCACACTATCGAAATCGAGAGCCGCCGACGCCGCGCTGCCTGCATTGGCATTGCTCGACGCAGCACCACCGCCTAGACCAATTAGCATGGCCGGGCCGCCAAGAACAATGACGTGTGCGCCGTTCTGGACATCGCGCGGGTTCTTGAGCGCGTGGCCAGGACGGACTGTGCCCAGACCGCCAGCGATAAGAATAGGCTTGTGGAAACCGCGGTAGGCGTTCTTCTTCGCAGTCTCCTCCTCGCCGTCGTTGGCCAGCAGCGTGCGGAAGACACCGGCCAAGCAGGGGCGGCCAAACTCGTTGTTGTAGCGGGCGGAGCCAATGGGCGCCTCCAGCATAATGTCGAGACTGCTGGTGTAGTGGCCGGGCTTGCCGATATCGACGTCCCAGGCGGTGGGAAGCTCGGGGATCAGCAGATCAGAGACCCAGAAACCGCACAGACCGGCCTTGGGTGTCGAACCACGACCGACAGCGCCTTCATCACGAATCTCACCACCAGCACCCGTGGCGGCGCCCTGGAAGGCAGAAATGGCCGTCGGGTGGTTGTGTGTCTCGACTTTGGCTAGGAAGCACGAGGGGCCCTCCTCCTTGGTCAGACGCCAGACGCGCGTCGAGTAGTCCGGAGCCCAGAACTGGGCAGGCTCAGCATGGAAGACGGCGGCGTTGTCGCTGTAGGCCGAGACGGTAAACTGGCTGTTCTTCTCGTGGGTGTTGCGGATCATGCCAAACAGCGACTTGGGCTTCTCGACGCCGTCAATGGTCCAGCGGGCGTTGAACTGCTTGTGGCGGCAGTGCTCCGAGTTGACCTGGGCGAAAGAAAAAAGCTCGACGTCGTTGGGGCTGCGGCCAAGCGCCTTGAACTCGGCCACAAGATACACCATTTCGTCTTCGTCGAGCGCGAGACCCTTGGCCTCGTTGTACGCCCGCAGCACGTCGACGGGGCTCTTGTCGGGCGATCCAAACAGGTCAATGGTCTCGAGCGGGCGGCGGGCCTCGTGGGCAAACATGCGGGCCAGGTCGGGCTCGCTGCCGGCCGTCAGAGACTCGGTCATGCGGTCGTGGATAAAGTCGCGGAAGGCAAGGTCTTCCACTGAGCCACTAAAGGGCTCCACAAACTCAATGGTCACGGCCCGGCTGCGCTCGATGCGCTCGACCTGCGCGCCCATGCCGCAGACGGCCGCAATGCTCGTGGCCTTGGAGCTCCACGGCGAAATGTTGCGAGGGGCAATCGAGAATGTCTGACGGAGGCCAGAAGTTGTCGTTTGAGTGGTGGCCACGCCCGCTGTCTTGGGCGTCTTGGGCAGCGGCAGCAGCTGCTCGAGCCGGTCAATGGCCTCGTTGGGCGCCGTGCCCGCCTTGAGGTTGACGTGGTACGCCCAGTGGCCGCTGATGGACGCAATCTGCGTCATCTGAGAGACGTTGATGCGTTCCGTCAGCTTCTTCGCCTCCGACGGCGTGTAGCACGACTCTCCCGTCAGGGAGAAGAACACGGAGGAAGCCATGGTCGTCGTTTCGAGGTCGGGACGACGGAAAACGTCCGCGAAAGGGTTTCGTTGGGATAACGTGGGGTTGGGGGGTAGGTTGGAAGTTGTTCAATGTGGCATTGTTGATTTGTTGTGTTTTCGTCTCGAGATTTGAGAAACTTTTTTTTCTCTGGGAAGGAGAGAGATTAAAAAGATACTACTAAAAGACTGCTAATGGCAAGTGCAAAGGCGCAGAATGGCGGCGCAAAAACGACAATTGCAAGGAAAGGGCGTGTAAGTCAGTCATTCGCACTTGCCCCGCCGTGAATTTTTCTTTTCTTTAACCACCCCGCTAGCCTCCGATATCGATATGCACAAAAGCGAGTACGATAGCGAGGTGGAAGAAGAGAGGGAGGTGTTATTTTGGCCACAACAGATGCGATTGACAATTTTAAACTTATTTTAATATCTGTGATCTTGTGAAATAATTTTGAGTATTTTTCAAAGAACTTTAATTGTCTTCCCTGCGTTTTGAAGTGCCTTCTTGTTGCGGTCGTCTTAACTCACGACCGTCGATAGCCGTCTATGCAACTATCCAGCACAATTAGCTGCTCCAAGACTAGCGCCACTGGTGCCTGTCACTGGAGTCCACTGGAGCACTGGAGCTCACCACAACCCAGTCGAGCCAGTGTCAACAACAGCTTCAACATTGACAGCTTCATCTTGACTTGCACGTTTGTTGACAATACTTTCTCTGTGATTCTTCTGTGTAATTAATTAATGCAGTCTATGCTCAAGACAGAATGAAATCACGGTAGCACACTTTCCTGCTCGTGACGAGCCTTTGTTTTTGAACTCCTTTCCTTTCTTTGTTTTCTTTCTCTCTTTCTTTCTTCCATTTCATCCTCCTCCTCGCAATGTCCTTCCCGGACAAGCCTGTTGCCCAACTTCTCGGGTCTAATGGTAGGTACTTCGAATGACACATACTTCTTGATCTGTTCACTGCTAACAGCTAGGCCCCGTTCATGCTGTGACGTACTCGGCCGGCAGCGGCACGTACATTTTGACCGGCTCGTCTGACCGGTCCATCCGCCTCTACAACCCACAGCCCACGACGGGTACGTCGGGCACCTCGGCCAAGGCGAAAGATAGTGGCTTCATCACGAGCTCAACTACTCGCACTCCTGCGATTCCCGAAGGCCGTCTTATCCAGACGTATGCGGAACACGGCTACGAGGTGCTGTCGCTGGCTTGCGCGGCCGACAATGCCCGTTTTGTATCGTCCGGTGGCGACCGCACCGTTTTTCTGTGGGACGTCACGACGGCCCAAACACTCCGACGGTTTGGCGGCAGTAGTACGGGCGGCGGCCGTGTCAACTGCGTCACGTTTGCGGGCGATGGCGACAGTCTGGTGGTCAGTGGCGGCTTCGACACGGTTGTGCGCGTCTGGGATACGCGGGGGACCAGCACCAAGCCACTCCAGTCCTTTTCGGAGGCGCGCGACGCCATCTCGGCGATTGTCGTTATGGGCTCTGAGGTTATAGCGGCCAGCGTGGACGGCCGCGTGCGGACGTACGATGTGCGCACGGGCAAGCAAACGACGGACGTGATTAGCGGCAGTGCGGGTGTGACGAGCTTGAGCCTGACGCGCGACGGACGGTCGTTGCTGGTGGGTGCGCTGGACAGCAAGCTGCGGCTGCTGGACCGGGAGAACGGGACGTGTCTACGGACGTACTCGTCGGACGTAGACGAGATGACAACGACACAAGACGTGCCTTTCCCTGTCTGGCGCAACGAGGAGCTGCGCGTGCAGTCGTTGATTGGCGGCCGTGAACGGTTCGTGGTGGCAGGCGACGAGATGGGCACTGCCACAAACGACGGAGCGATAAAACCCTCCAAGAACGCGACTCCAGACGGCCGTGTATGGGCCTGGGACTTGCTGACAGGCCGTGTGGCTGCGACTGTCACTGTACCTTGGGGTCCACCAGGTGCGGCCACCAGCAGCCGGTCGATCGGCCGTGACGGGCGCGAAAAGGAACGCCGCAATGTGACGAGCTGTCTGGCATGGCAGGACGGTGGATGGGGCGACCAGTTTTGTGTGGGTGGCACGTCGGGTGTTGTTACGGTTTTCGGGCCGAGGTGACGGCAGAAGCCTTCTCACACAGTTTTGCATACTCTTAGAGCGTATTTTATGTCATATTTGTTCAGTAGTCTATAGATATCTCTTGCCTGTCCTTGGATATATGGTGCAAGGTAGAAGAGATGAATTTGTACAGCAAGAGAAAAGGAAATAACAAAAATTAAAACAGGATGATAACAAGAGGGAACAAAAATAAGAAAAGATATAAACTAAAACGGAAAGCAACCCATTCGCCTTTTGTTGTGCTAGTTGTGTGCTGTGCGTGCATTTGCCCAATAAATATAAAGCTCGTATGCACGCATGCACGTATTGTATGAAGATCCATCCACACACCCTCTAACCCATACCAACATACTTGAACCAGTTGGGCCGACAGTCTTCGCGGTTCAGCCACGCCTCGCCGTCTGTCAGGCGGCCCGTCACACAGCCCTTGCACTTGGGCGAGTTGGGACAGTTGAAAAAGGGGATGTGCTGGTAGCCAATGTCGCGGAACCAGTGGATGTTGCTCTTGTCCTCGAACAACCCTAACGCAATACTGTGGACGGGCGCGTCGCCCCAGCGTTCATAAAAGAAGCCACCGGCGCGGTCGAGGTGGTTAAAGTAGTCCTCGTAGGCCTTGCTGCGCCACACACTTAGATCCGCAATCTCGAAATTGCTCCAGAAATGGCACGTGGAGTAGCCATTGGCCTTGTTGTTGTGGTCCGGGCGGCGCACGCGGTCCGTCAGCCAGTCCATGGCATTGTTGGCGTGGACGTGTTCTGGGTGCTCGGCCAGAAACTTGACCGTCTCGGGCCACAGCGTCGGAATCGAGTGCGGCGCGTCGTACAGGGTTATCGTAAAACCGTAAGTCTTGTTGTTGTCCTGCATATACCGAAAGACGTCGTAGTCGACATCACAGAAAAAGTGCACTTTCGGCTCGACGCGCCAGTAAAACTGCATGTGCTCCAAAGCCGGGTGGCGGTAAAACATGCCGCTGTTCCAGCGACACATTTGGTGGTACGACAGCTTGTCGGCGTACTGGATGTCGTTCTCCTTCAACATCTTGACGGATTCCTGGAACAGGTCCTCGTTGATCCAACCGGGCTTGGCCCAGTGCTCATCGGGGATCACTTCGTAAAAGCACTCGGCCTTGGTGGCCGCGCTGGTGCGGCGCTTGAACTCGTCCGTAAAGGGCACATCATTAAAAAACGTCCAGGGGTAGTTGAACTTGTGGTTCCATGTGCGCTCGAGATCGCCCATGGCCTGCAGCATTCCGTTGAGTTCTTCGTTGCGCACGAGGGCAAGCAGTGTCGCGTTGATGCGCTCGGTGCCTTCGGGGCCGGGGAGGTATCCCTTGGACGTGCGTCGTAATAAACCCTCGGGTTCGTGTGTTGCTAAAAGTGCGACGAGCATTAGCGAGGAGCAGAGGGAAGGGGGAACAGAAGAGAACAGAGACTTGACGTACGATCTAAATTTGGGTCGCGCTCGTGGGAGTCGAGCTTGAAAACAGACGACTTGCTCGGCGACGAGCCGGCAAAGTGCATCACCAACAGACAGACGGCAAACACGACGGCTACAATGAGCGCGCGTACCGGCCGTGCGATTGTCATCTTGGCGGTTGTGGTAAAGGAGGGGAGGGGGGCAAAGAAAGGGAGAAGGTCGAAATCGATTCGAGGAGCGAGAGAACACTCAGCCGGTCATCGAGGGGAGATGCCGGCCGGGGCAGCGTATCGAGATATCGTCTCTGCGATGATGTCGCGAACCTAGAGGCTCTTGGATGTCGTCGCTGGTGGGTTGTCGTCGAGATGTCGCGAGCTTCGAGGTCGATCTAGATATAGATCGAGGGAATGATCGCGTGCGCAGTCAATCGCGCGTAGATACGACCGCAAGGTAGTCGGTAGCCGACAACGCGCGTACGGACGATTGTCTTGTCGTCTGAATCGTCAATGTCGTCGAAACGATGCGTCGTCGATGATCGCGATCTTCAATCTTTTGAGATGCTCCTTTTTGAGCCTCAAAACGCGACAGCTCGAAACGAGGTTTGCCGTCTATTTCGTCGAGTTCATCAAATTCGTCGTGCACAGAGAAAGGCTCTGGCTTGTGATGTTCTGTCGAAACAGGGATAAAAAATAGATTGACCGCCAGGGGCAAACGTTGACGTTGCTAGTTTGATCGATTGGCTGTTTCGTTCGCTTTTCGACCGTCGACTTTGCCTCGTGCTTTTGCACCTTTTCGGTAAGCTGGCCTTAGTTTCGCAGTAGAAAACTGAGAGAAGACTATCAACCGTGCGAAGTCTGGCAGGCGTTTGGGCCCCTGCCGCGCCCCCTATTTCACATGCCCTGGACCGTTCCTTGCAGCGTTGTTGCACACTTAAAAAGGGGGCAATTGATATCATTTAAAACGCGTGGCAACCGTTGTGGCTGGTGAAGCACAGTGCATATACAGTGTACATTAAGTTACTATGCACTGTATTGAACGCGACGCGTAAAGCTGTTTTACAGCTATTTTCACAGGTGAGGAAGGTGCGATGGTGACGCTTTTGGATGAATAATATTTACAAAAATACAGAAAAAGGGGCAAGACTGGACATGGTGTATACGATCCTACAATAACATCACGCCCCAGACTGCACCCCCACGATGGCCTTCCTTGCGTCGCTGACGACGCAGACGGAGGAGCTGGTCGCGGCGGTGACGGCGGTCACCTCAACAAACGACCCCGCGACGTTTACAGCTCTGCGCGATGCGACTCTCCGGGCCTTGCGAAATCACAACAATTTGCGGACCAACCAGTTTGAAGTTGAGAGCCAGCTGGACGGACTGGTCGAGCGGTTCTCTGTGGCCGGGCGTGAGGGACTGTCGGATGCGCTGCGGGAACGGCGAACGGCCCTCTCCACGCAAAGAGACGAGGACGGACTACCGCTGACGACAAAATGGACACCCGATATTCTGCACTTTCTGCTGGAGCTGTCGGACCGGCCGGCCACCCAGCCGGGCTTGCTGGATGATTTAGAAGCACTGGTGGCCTCACGACATGTGCCGGAACCACCACCATTACGGTGGGAAGATATTATGCGGGAGGACGGTTGGGGAAGTGAAGAAGAGATTGAGGAGGAGGACGACTTTGACGACTATTACGATAAATACGGCTACGAAGATGACGAGGCCGACGACGACACGACCATGTCCAGCATCGAGGGTGATGGCCACGACCAGGCACGGACGTACCGCGACCTGATTGCAACAGATGCTCACACGCGGGAGGAGCTGGCAGCACTTTTGACATCCGTTCGAGAGAGCCAATCATGGCGGACAACAAGGGCACCAGCAAATACAACTTTTGGCGACGGCCGAACAGCCGTGTCGGAACTGCAGATTGTGCGAGAAACGCTGTTCATGCTGCAAGGATTGGAGACGACCCTCTTCGGTCGAGACTGTGTGGTTGCCGACAGATTCAAACTCACAGACGTGTCCGTATCCATGCATGCTTCCCTCTTGGAGTCTATTGCAGAGAGTGGCCGACGACTTCTCCCATTACGGAAGCGCGCACGACTCGAACCTGCACACAGCCGGCAAAGACGCGATGCTGCACTGTCTGTTCCTCTAATCCAAGTGTTCCAAGAAGCCATCCAAAGACGACTGCACATCTTTGACCAGGAAGTGACGGAAGTCCAGGCCCGCTTCGTGACAATACCACAAGACGGTTGCATCGTCAGCATCGTCGCCGTGCTGGACGAACTCCAGCCGTCTTTGCAAAAACTGTTTGCTCTCGCGGGTGTCGTCCAAAGTCTTGATGCGGCCGAGCGCGGCAATGCACACGCCTTCCGGTACCTCGAGATTCTGTTTGATGCCACAGCCATTGCACAGTACAAGGGCAACGCCGAGCTATACGAGTTTTTGGGCACGCTCTTCTTCGAGTGCTTCCAGGTGTACTTGAGGCCAATCCGCGCGTGGATGGAGGAGGGTGTGCTGGACCGCCACGACAAGGTGTTTTTCGTGTCTGGCGGCGAGCCCACAGACGCTTCTGTCCCACTGCATCAGATCTGGCAGGGGCAGTACAAGCTGTTGCGGACGACGGAGGGTGTGCTGCATGCGCCGCGATTCTTGCAGCCGGCAGCCACAAAGATTTTCACAACGGGCAAGAGCATTGTCGTCCTCAAGCACCTGGGCAAGGATCCGCGGAGACACTCTACCACTACCAGCATCGACAGTGAACCCCGTCTCGAATTTGCCACAGTGTGCCCGCCCGGCGCGGACATGGCACCGTTTGCCCAATTGTTTGGCGATGCCTTTGAGCGTTGGATCCAGAGCAAGCACCATGCGGCGTCGGCCACGCTGCAGGCGACGCTCGTGGGCGCATGCGGTCTCGGTGCAGCCCTCCAGTCGCTGCACCGCGTGTACCTAATGGCCGATGGCGCGGCCGCCGACGGTTTCGCTTCGCGTGTTTTCCACAGCCTTGATACTCGCAATCCGCGCTGGCTCGACCGGTATACCATGACGGAGATGATGCGCGAGGCCTTTGGCGAGACGGGGAGTTTGTCCATGGTGATTGAAAAGGAAGGGCTGCATGGTGATAGCAGTGACGACCCGGCTGTGGCGAGAAAGTCGGTACGCGATGGCCTAGCACGGATCAAGCCGACATATAGGCTGGCGTGGCCAGTCCAAATCATCATCCCAACAGACAGTCTGGCAGGCTATCAGTCGGTGTTTACTTTGCTCCTACAAATCCGAAGGGCGAGTGCTTTGTTGTGCCGGCACCGGCTACTGGACGACGACCAGGGCGGCGGTGACGACAACGACAACGACAGCAATGGCAACAAAAGTAGTACGCTACCCTCCGGCGACCGTGCACTCTATTTCACCTTGCGAGCACGCTTGTTGTGGTTCTGCAACACACTGCAGTCCTACCTTGCAACACTCGTCATTGCACCGCGTGTCGAGCGGTTGCGGCAAGACCTGCTGGGCCTGGGACAAAACAGTGCCAGCACACTGGACGTCGACACCATGATTGGCGTGCATGCCCAGTTTGTGCGTTCGCTGGTGGACGAGGCGCTGCTGGCACCGAAACTGCAGCCGCTGCATACGGGTGTGCTGGACCTGTTGGATCTGGCGTTAAGGTTGGAAGATGCACACAGGACGAATGCAGCACGGGCAGCAAAGGCCCTGCAAGAGACATGGCGGCTGTCAGTGCTGTCTGCCTCTGTGTCGGCGACGTCAACACCATACCAGACGCCAGCAAAGACAAAGTGGGGGGTTGTGAACACGAGAAAAGGACCAGACTCTGTCCGCAGGACACTCTTCTTGGCGTCGCCCAAACGGGGAGGGAGGAGAAGAGAAGACAATGACGATGACGACGGTGACGACAATTACGATTATGACGAGGACGGCAACGAGAACGATGACCATGATGACGACAGTGACGACTACGTCTACGAGAAGAGGGCTACGAAGAGGAGGGACGGGACGAAGGAGACACATCAAAACTACAGCACCACCCTTCGGGGGATTCGCTCCGACCTCGACAGCACGCTGCGGTTTGTGGCCAGCGGTCTGCGCGGGGTGGCGCGGGCCAGCCGTGACGCGACCGCCGCCGCCAAATGGGACATGCTGGCCGAGATGCTAGGCGACGACGGCAGCGGGCGGTCGGAGCGTGCCCGGTGGTGAATCCACAAGGAAGGAGAGAATGACGACGGTGACGTCCAGTGACGTTGACTGACGTTGACTGGCGTTGATGTTTCTGGCGTTTATGCGTTTGGTGGAAACGGGCAGTGTTGGATGATGCTGGCTCGAGGCTGGCCCGGCTGGGCAATGATGTCGACTACACAGTATAAGACGAGAGGACAAAGACGAAAAAGACGATGTATAGTCTGTTGTTTTCTCTGGAGTTCCGTTCGAGCAACACTATTTTGTCGAGATCGAGTAGGGTGTGTAGGCAGTTGTGTGGGCAGTTATGGGCGATTGCGGGTGGTGTAGTGCATAGTGTTGATGTGTTACACTGCACTGTTGATATGCAAAAAGGGGTGTACAAGGAGAACAAGCACGGTGAGCTACCGTCAGAATGAGAGAGTCGTCCAAGGTCAATGTGGAACGATGGCGTCACGTGTGGCGAACGACGGATGGCCCAGGACCCGGGCCAGGAGTGACGACAATGGGGAAAGAGCCGGCGGCCATAGTTGACAACAGCGGCGACTATTGGCAACAACGGAAGGAGTGTTCTTGGCCAACGCCATTTGACGGTACCTCTTTCCACCCCTTTCTGTGCATATTCTGTATGTACATACTTTTCGACTATCCACAACTTTTTTCGCCATCGCCATGCTCGTCACCGCCGTGGATGCGCATCACGGCTCACAGAAGCGACGAAACGCTTGAACATCTTCACACCATCCACCACCATCCACCACCCATCACACCCTTCTACATTTACATCCACACACCCATAGCTACCCAACAAAAGCCGTTCTCAACAGGGCGATCTTCACAGGATTGACGTCGTTTCTCTCTCCAGCCTCTGATCCAGACCCTTCTCGTCGCACGGTGGCTCCACCTTACGACGACGTTCAACTTGTCGACACCGTCTCACGTTTTCTTGACTCTGGCGTTTCCCCCTTTCGGGTACTCTTGTCTCTCGCTCGTTTCCTTTTCTGGGGAACGAGTGGCCCAAAGCAGTTGTTGAGCAACAGTGCAGTAGCTCCAAAGGGAACCAAACCCAAGCCGGTTTCTCTTTTCGTCTTTACAGCAGAGACACAGTCGAGACAGTGAAGGCAGCGGCGACGCTGCTCCGTCCTCCGGACTTTGGTGCAGCCTTTTACAGCCTCTCCACCGGGCTATGCTGTTCTGGACCCGATCGGCGGTGCAGTTGCCTGTCGAGCCTGTACTCAGCACCGTTGCAGCGATAAGTAGCCGTCCGCTGTTCGCACACAAAATACCTGTACTTCTTGTACTGCATGCCGTGCAAATGCCAACATTTTCCAACTTTTTAGAGGCTTTTTCAGGCAGTCTTGTCTTTGCGTCTGTGTTGATTTGAAGAGCGTTGCATCTCGACAAGCCATCATATTTGATACCCTTGCCTGCGATGCCGAAAGCTGCATCAGTGAGTTGCATAAATTGGTGTGAGCAGTCGAGAAAAAAATCAATTGCGATTGAAAGAGAGAACACAAAGACAAGAGAGGAGACTGTGAGACTGAGGTGATGCTCGACCAGTCGCGCCTTCCCAAAAGCGATTTCGTCACTCGTCCGTCATTCTCACTTTTGCGCTTCTCTTCTTACTCCTCTGACAGTTTTACTTCTTTTTTTGCTTTTTGCCCATTCTGAAATTGCCTTTCTGCGAACTTCTCGGTCGCCTTTGTTCACGGGCGGTTTTCTTTTTCTCGTCATGTTTTTAGTGTGTTGAGTGTGTTAGCGTGTTCGTGCCCTGGCAGAAGTGGGTCCGGGCCAATGACATCATACCGCCGCCGCCCGCGTCGCCGCCCGTCGCCCGTCGCACAGGGGAAGGAGCGAAAGCAGGAAGGAGCCAACAGCGAAAGTTCGACGACCTCAACCTCAAATCAAGAAGTGTCGATCCGCGCGCATCCTTTCCTGGACCAACACAAGTACCACGGCAGTCTTTTCAAAGGGGCAGTTGCTGCCATTATGGGGTATTTTCTATGTTGCGGCGTACACTGCACGTCACTGTCTCGACTGTATCTTGTTGCGATTCGAAGCAGCTGTGGCACTTACAGCACCCCGAAAGTGCTTTGACATCACTTTCCCCAGCACTCTCAGTGTGCTTTTGCTTTTAGTATGACTGTAGGTCTGGCAATGACATATTTCGACCGTTCCAGGCCCATGTCCAGCCATTGCAGTTTACAGACAGACATAGTTCCTCCATTTTCTCTTACTCGTGCTCTGTTTTACCTTACCCTTGATTTATCACGCCATTTGTTTTCTCATTTCTCTTGTTTCGATTTCCTAGTCTGCTGTTCAGAGCACATGTAGCTGAGGCTGCATGAGGAGAGGAAAGAAGAAAAAAACAGGGCCTAAGAAAGTGGGTACCGGACAAGGACATGGACAACAGGGACACAGAAAACTGCCCCCACTCGATGGCTGAGTTTGGCGACGCTCGCGGCGCCCACCAGTCGAACCTCCAGAACTTCTACGCAAGCCAGAGACACCAGTCGTCGCGCGGCT
>JANSLP010000213.1:0-56598 GCA_029298735.1 Ophiostoma sp. CBS 140.51
GTATGGGTCAAACATCGGTGGAGGCAGAGGTCTGGGATGCGGCCCACCGCCTCTACACATACGTCGCCTCCTGCCAACGCTCGCCTAACACAGAACGACATATTTACGAGATGATAGCTTTTTACATATTTATTTATTTTACCTGCACAAGAGCTAGGGCATACAATCAAATGAAAACGACTCGGTCTACACTGCCCCTATTTTGCTATATTTACTCTTTTGGCCGCTCAGCCAGCTTCTTTTCCTTAGCTTCGCCCTTGGCCTTGCCCTTCTTGGGCTCCGGGGCTGGCTTGGGCTTGGGGTTCGGGTTGCCGGCCCACTGCAGGCGGCGCGGCTTCATGTACGAGGCCAGGACTTCGTCGCTGACTGCCTTTCTCCGCTCCTGGAACTCCTCGACGTTCTTCTGCAGCACGTCAATGGCCAGCTTCTTGAGCTCGCCCGTCAGCAGATCGCCCTTTTTGTAGTCGTCGTAAATCTTTTGCAGCTTGGCGTCGTCCTCCTCAAAGTAGGTGAGGTAAGTGTAGGACACATCGACATCGGGGTTGCCACCGAGCTCGCGGTGCTCCTCAATGGTCTCGCGACCACCGCTGAAGGCGTGCTTGTTGATCTTGGTCTTGATCTGCTTGGCCGAGTCGGTCATGAAGATGGCCGAGTTGGGGTTGGACGAAGACATTTTGCCGCCGGCGCCCTGGAGAGCAGTCAAGAACTTGGAGTGGATGAGGGCGGGCTTGGGCGAAGGATAGCGCATGCGGTGGGAGTTGTCACGCAGCAGACGGAAGTAGGGGTCCTGGTCGATGCCCATGGGGATCAGGCAGTCAATCTTGGCAATCTCCTTGGTGCGGACCTCGGCCGGCGTGTCGGACCAGATTTCGGGGTACGACGTGGCGAAGCCGGCGACGCACTGCACCGACGGGAAGAATATCTTGCCGACGTTGGAGCTAAAGGAAGGAAGGGGATGTCAGCTTATGTTACACAAGTCAAGAAGGGAATTAGTTGTCTGCTACGCATCGTTGACTCACCTGCCGTCGAAGCCAAAGGCGCCGCGGACCTGGTTGTAGGTCACCAGCCGCGAGAACTCCCAGGCGTTCATCAGGAAATGGTTGCTCAGGTACTTGAGATCACTAAAAATAAACGTCTTCTTCTGGTCGAAACCCAGCGCAATAATGTCGCGCGCATTGTCCATGCCGTACTGTAGCGTGTCCTCAAAGGCCAGACCGTCCTTGAAGAGTGCCTTCTCGTCGTCTGTCAACATGAAGACCAGGGGCACGTCAAAGACATCCTGCAGCCACTTGGTGAACTGCAGCGGGATCGTGTGGCCCAGGTGCAGACTGCCCGTGCTGGGACCGCGACCGGTATACAAAAAGAAAGGGTCGCCGTGCTCGTAGCGAGTCAGGATGCGGTCAAAGTCGCGATGACTGAAGAAGAGGCCGCGCCGCAGCCAGCGGTGTGGTTTGTGGCCGGTGACACGCTCAAAGCGCTCGAGGAGGGCCTCGTCAATCAGGCTGGTGGCCCACTTCTTGCTAATGGCCTCGTAGTCGAAAGCGAGAACCTCGCCATTCTCGTCGACGCCGCCCTGGACCGACCAAGGGTTGATGTCCTGGTCGGCAGCAGCAGCGGGCTCAGGTACGGCGGCGGGCGCCGTGGCGTCGGTAGCCATTGTAAAGGGTGCGGGGTTTCTGTGTGGACGGAGGAGTTGTCGAGTGTAGTCGTGGTGCAGCTCGGTTGGCCGAAAGTTGTCGAGAAAACCAAAAGTGAAAGCTTTTCGTAAAATCGAGAGATCTGCTGGCTGCAACGGGAAGTTATGTGTCAGTCACCGCGGGCCGTAGGTCGTGCCTGCCAGAATGGAGTTGCCCCGCGAAAATATGCAAAAAACGCTTTGAGCCGTCTCTTTGCTGGGCGAGGGGCAGGCGCTGTTGGCACTCAGGCACTTCGTCCTTTACCAGACACGGGCACAGTGGGGCGCGCTATGCCGTTGTACAGGGGGCTAGTTCGGCGTTGGCTCGACCGATTTCCAGGGAAGGCAATCACGTGTAGCCAGTCGTCGAAGAAGGGTCTTTATTGACGACGAAAACGACATACAATATGTCTGCTTACGGTCTGCTGTGACATCTGTCCTTTCAAAATGAGAGAGCTTACGGTAATACAAGGCATTGTCGATGAATACCGACTTGTGTTGCGCCAAAATGAAAGATATAATTAGGCTCTATATGCGAATGATTCCAAACTACCATTTTGATAACAAGACACCCAAAATGATACAGAATGCTTTTGATAGATGGCAGGCCCTGAAAGCCTACTGTACACTGTAGACACATCTTCACTCCTACTTCTTGCCACGGTCGCGACGGCCCACCTGGTGCAGCCGCAGCTTCTTCTGGAACCGGCCGCCCACCATGTTGTCCTCGTGACCAGCACTGGCACCACTGCCACGAGGGCCGTCGACCGTGTCGATGCCCCGCTTGCGGCTCTTGTCCAGCATCGAGCGGGCACCACCAGAACCACCGCCTCTGCCTCCCTTGCGCTGCGTCAGGCGGTTGATCCGGTCCACACCCTCGCCCAGACCGCGCCATTCCTCGCCGCCAAAGCTCATCTGGGTGCTGCCACCGGCCTCGGCCGCCCGCTTGGCCTTCTCCTTCTTGCCGGCCTTGGGCATACGCACAAAGTTGGCCTCTTCGTACTCGCGGCGCTCGTCCTCGCGCTGGCGTTCCGTAGCGGTCGTCATGTGGCGGCCACGGCCGGCAATGTTGGCACCGACACTGAGCTCGGCCATGGGCGCAGACGACAGTTCGTCGGCGATAAACTCGTCCATGGTGGCCGACTTCATAGGCCCGCGGGCACGCTTCTCGCGGCGTTCGGTTGTGGGCATCATGGTCGGTGCAATCTTGGGTGGCCGGTAAACGCCACCAGCACCCTCAGAAGAGGAACCCAGCTTGGCCTTGGCAGCCGTAGCCGAGGCCGTCGACGTCGCCGGGCGGATAAATGCGCCACGGTTTGGCCGGAGGGCAGATGCTTCCTCCTCGTCGCCAAAGGCAGCACCCTCCTCCTCCTCCTCAATGTCCTCTGCGTCCGAACCAGAGCCAGATTCGTCGGAATCCGACTCCCCATCCGCGGCCGCCGCCTCGTCGGCCTTCTGCTTGGCTGTGCGCTCAACCTCTTCGGCTGCTCTCAATGCCTTCTCGACCTGGTAGCGCAGCTTGTCTTCGAGCGGACGGACACCCTTTTCGAGGTAGAGGCGCAGCTCGACAAGCTTCTTGACCACGGACTGGCCCAGGTCGGAGTTTTCGAGAGTCAAGTCGGAGTCGCTATCGGTGGAAGACGAAACGTTGCGCAGCTTCAGCAGTATTAAAAAGACCATGTGCTCGAGGTAGCTGAGAAGGAGTTCGTTCTTGACGTCGAGCAGCGAAAGGCCGTCTTCAGGAGGCGTCAGGGCCGATAATTTCGGTGTTGCATCGGAGACGGAGACGACAGACTTCTGGAGCAACTCCAGAAGCTGTGGTAATGTAGATGTCGCCATTGTGTGTGTGTGGTTGTCGAGAGTACTTGTGTAGAAAACTCGAATTGAGTGATGGATTGTGCAGAAGTGGCAGAAAGTGGCAAGAGCATGCACTTTGGCAGAATCAACAAGTGTCTGTAATTTTTTCTTATCGATAAGACACAGTGGATACCCTCCTGTACGATAAGGCGACCCGCTGCAGATGACGCCCAGCCTCCAACAGTGGCCAGCTGCGTCGCTATTCGGGCCCGATTTGGGGAATGACTAAGCTGATAATACGCTAACGGTTTACCTGGCTGGGTTTCGCAACAGTGCTCTTTCCACGCCAAAAACGGGCACAAGCTCCAGGCAGGTACGAAAGAGAGCAGGGAGCTGCAGAAAGGCCAACATCACCAAGCCCCAAACGTGCCGTCTTACAACAAAAGCATCGAATTCGACATCATCCTTTCTGCGAGCCCGCGCATTACAACGATCTCCACGACGTCCACAATCGAAGCCGTTGCAATACTCGCCTACCACCGCATACGCATAACAAATTAATGACAGCTGTAGGCCCACAACGCTGTGCCACAGCAGGCGACTCTGTTTTGTCCCCCCCCTTTTAAAACGGCTTCACGAGGCGCACGCCCAGTTTGAGCGCCCCATTGGCGATAGCTGCGGGATTGAATCGACGGTGAGTTTCTGAGCCATCCAAGACACCGGCAGAAGCTTTGCATCGACGTGACCACGACCAACGAGCAATTCCTGACGTTCCTGAAGATCTCCCGACCTACCGCCTCTAGGCAACTTCTCCAAAAATACGAAGAACCGCATCGAAACCATCGATACAACTCCCACACCCACCATGATCGCCCGCGCCTTTACGCCGTCCTCTGCGACGGCACTGGCCACCTCCCTCCTCCTCGCCGCCCTCCCCCAACCCGCCTCGGCCTTTTACCTGCCGGGCGTCGCACCAACCTCCTACAAACCCGGCGACACCGTCCCTCTCTACGTCAACGCCATCCGCCCTATCGCGGCGCCACGCGATGCCATGCTGCACGCCGTCGTGTCCTACGACTACTACCACCCGCAGCTGCAGTTCTGTCAACCGGCCGATGGGCCGAAAAATGTCGGCGAGAGCTTGGGCAGCATCCTGTTTGGCGACCGCATCATGACGTCGCCCTTTGAGCTCAAGATGGCCCAGAACGAGACGTGTAAGTCCTTGTGCGCCGTCACGTACGAGGCCGAGCAGTCGCAGTTTGTCAACATGCTCATCGAGCAGGGATACAGTCTGAACTGGCTCGTGGACGGCCTGCCGGCGGGCCAGGAGATTATCGACGACTTGACCGGTACCGAATTCTACAGCCCTGGATTCCTGATCGGCCAGGACAATGGCGACAACGCCATTGCCTTTAACAACCACTACGACATTGTCGTCGAGTACCACGAGGTCAGCGGCAACCCGGACCAGTTGCGTGTGGTGGGTGTGCTTGTCCAGCCCAGCTCGCTGCGCTACGATGACCCCAACGCCGTCGACTGCTCGCTGCAGCACCAGCCCGTCATTTTGGACACCAAGGCCGGCGGCAAGACCCCTGTGCAGTTTACATACAGTGTCTACTGGACGCCCTCCAAGACGGTGTGGGCGACCCGCTGGGACAAGTACCTGCATGTCGTCGAGCCCAAGATTCACTGGTTCTCGCTCATCAACTCGGCCATCATTGTTGTGTTCCTTGTGTTGACGGTCCTGTCGGTCATGGTGCGCACGCTCAAGAAGGACATTGCCCGCTACAACCGCCTCGACCAGATCAACCTGGACGATCTGAGTGGCACGAGCGCTCTCGATGATGGTGTCCAGGAGGACTCGGGCTGGAAGCTTGTGCACGGCGACGTCTTCCGCGCGCCCTCGCACCCTCTGCTGCTGTCCGTCTTCCTTGGTAACGGTGCCCAACTCTTCGTCATGACCGGTTTTACGATTGTCTTTGCCCTGCTCGGTTTCCTGTCACCCTCCAACCGTGGCTCGCTCGGCACTATTATGGTCCTGCTGTACACCATCCTCGGCTTCGTCGGCGGCTACTCGTCGGCCCGCGCCTACAAGTCCTTTGGCGGCGAGAAGTGGAAGCTCAACATTGCGCTCACGCCTCTGCTCGTGCCCGGCCTGGTGTTTAGTACCTTCTTCCTACTCGATTTGTTCCTGTGGGCCAAGCAGTCCTCGGGTGCCGTGCCCTTCACCACCATGCTCGTCATCATCGGCATCTGGTTTGTCATCTCGGTCCCGCTGTCCTTTGCTGGCTCCTGGGTCGGCTTCAAGTCGGCCGTCATCGAGTCCCCCGTCCACACCAACCAGATCCCCCGCCAGATCCCGCCCGTCACCACCTACCTCAAGCCCATCCCCAGCATGCTGTTGGTCGGTATCCTGCCCTTTGGCGCCATCTTTGTGGAGCTCTACTTTATCATGAACAGCATCTGGTTCAGCAAGATTTACTACATGTTTGGCTTCTTGTTCTTGTGCTACGGCCTGATGATTATCACTTGCGCTGCTGTCACCGTCCTCATGGTTTACTTTTTGCTGTGTGCCGAGAACTACCACTGGCAGTGGCGCGCGTTCCTGGCCGCCGGCACGACTTCGGTGTACATTTTCGCCAACGCCATCATCTACTGGCTGAGCAAGCTGAGCATTAGCAGCCTGGCTGGTGGTGTGCTGTACGTTGGCTACAGCCTGCTCATCAGCTTCCTCTTCTTCATCCTGACCGGTAAGTCCCTCTTCTCTCCTCTGATCAAATTGGATTCCTACTAATAATTCCAGGCTCTATTGGCTTCTTCTCGAGCTGGTGGTTCACGCGAAAGATCTACGGTAGTATCAAGGTCGACTAAGCCATGTCGGAAGCAAGGTGGACGATACTGACAACGGCGATACAAACGCATGTCGCCATGTGCCGAGGCACATATACAACATAGCACAAAGCTTCCACCGGCAGATGTACGATACATAAGAGAGATCACGACGAGGTGGTCTTGCTTCAGTCAGGAACCTCTCAAGCATTAAACGATTATTAGGGTACTTAGTTTTAAACAGGCCCTTTTGGCCCTATGGACCACTCTAGGGGATACGGGGAAGAATAAAATATGTAGAAGAGGTGATGTTTTCTTCGTTTAAGAAAATGGTAGATAAAGAAGGGGAGCCTGGGCGTTCCTGCGGGAATGGGGCGCTTTTCGCTCACTTTTTTACTGGGATTTGTTTTTTATTGTTCGTTTTCGCGGTCTTTACTTTATTTAAACATTTTTTTTTTTTTTTTGGAATACGGTCATATCTTTATTGAGACAGTTTGTTTGTTTACTTTATTCATAAACATTGTTACCACTATCACCTGTGCCGTTCATGAAACAATTATTCTTTCGACAATATGCTTATATTTCCCATTTCGTGACCTAGCCTTCTCAAAATAAACTGGACTGTAATTCAAAAATGGGACGAAAATAGTGTGTGGCAGCAAACTTTTGTAAGTCTTGCTGTCCCGATATCGCTTCCATACGCCGGATGCACCCTCTCGGTCGAGACCGATCAACCCACCAGATTGATGTACGGCTCCGGCCAGCGTCCAAACACGAGCGGCCGGTCGCCCAGACGCCCACTGACCGGCGCAAGGATGCGTACTTTCCGTCTTTCAGCGTCCACCTCGGCCACGTATACGAAACCAAGAACGGTCGCGTGCTGGATGACGTCTGGAGGGTCGTGCAGTCCTGCATTCATCACGGCCAGTGTCCAGTGCGCCAGCGATGGGCCCGCATCCACCTTTTCGAGATTGTGCTCGCCGATCGCGTCCTCTTCGTCGGCGGCGCCCTCCTCCGGCTCCTCGCCGTCCTCGCCGTCGACTTCGTCGCTGACTTTAACAGCATTATCCGCCAGCGGCAGACGCAGCACGGTCAGCGTGTCTGCATCCACCTGTTGTGTATACGGGCTCAGCGTGCGCTTGGTATCACCAAAAAAGTACTCTTTGATGCACGCCTCGCGCTGCTGCTGTTCCAGCATGTCGCTGCGGTCGACCACACCGTCCGAAGCGTCGAGCTGGACAATCTGGATGGGTTCGCCGAGGGTGGTGGTCTCGCCCTGGAAGCGGTTGGTTAGGGCTTGCTGGATGGCCGTGCTGGCAGCGCCCTCGCCCAGAACAACAACCAGATTAACGGAAAACTCGTCGATTATGTACGACAGCAGATCGATGGACATGAGGTGACTGTGTTTGCCATTCCCGTTGCTTGTGCTGCTGTCATCGGCCGTCACGGCCGGCGTGTCGATCAGGAGGCCGCTATTCTCGACAGCAGCATCTTCAGACATGCGCGATGCAACAGCGCCGGCCAGCCGCGTCACCAGCCCCCGGTACAAGTCGGGTGCGTCGCTCGGCTTGGCGTAGCCGTAGTTGTAGACCAACGGCAGCTTGACAGGCACCGCGCTGGGCCCGCTGCTTGGTGCACCACCCCAGCCGGAACCTCCCTCGGTCTCCAAATCCATGAGCGTAGCAAAGACGGCCGCACTCAGTGTACCCGGCAGACTGAGCATACCCTCCCGCGGGTCAACATTGACCACACACGGCTGCTGGTGCTGTGGTGGCGGTGGTGGCGGTGGTTGTTGCTGATATGGATTTGGTGGTGGAGGAGGAGGAGGTGTAAAACTGGCCATTTTGGTCGCCCAGGCCGTGAGCGTGCGCACCAGACTTGTGCGCCCCGAGTGTGGTGGTCCACACACTAGAAGACGAGGGCCAGCGGCACCTGGACTACCTCGAGGCATGGATGCGGCTGTGGCGCGCTGTGATGCCAGCAGCAGATGCAGGTTCATGTACGAGATCATGGGCGAGAGTGCGCCGCTGCCCGCATCTCCCTTCACACCACCAGGAACGACCTCATCGTGATCACAGGCGCCCTCAACTTCCAGCTCACAGCCGTGCCATGTCAGAATCTTGGACTGCGTGCCGGCGAAGCTGTAGGTCTGGCTGGTGGCCAGTTCGGTGCCGTCGCGTTCAGCGGTACCAGAGAGCACGCGGACCTTGATGGCCGGCTGGGAGACGCCGAACCGCCATTCTGAGAGGGGTGCAAGTTTGTATGTGCGGGTAGTAGCGACGGTGGTCTTCACATTGGTTAGCTATGAGATCTGATGAGATGGTGTTGAGATGCTCATGAGAGTTGCAAAGGTAAGAGAATATTCACCTGGACGGGGATCTGTCCTAGACCGGGAATGGACATTATGAGAGATAATGTGGCATGGACGCTGCTTTATATGGGAATATAAATTAATGCTAGTGAGCGAAATGCGTCCCAATGGCCGATGAGATCAAGGTTGAGGCTTGTGTGATGTCGATGAGAGGAGCTTGAGAGCTTGTGAGCTTTTGCTGTGTTTAACGCCAGCGCGCGGCTTCAGCGCTGACTGCAAAGCAACCTCGAAAGAGCTCAAAGTGCGCTTCTGATTGGCCAGTGTAGTCCAGGTCAAACTCAAGTGGAGACACCACCTGCAGCTGGGCATGCGCTGAGACTGGCACTGAAGGCCTGAACTGTTTCTGATTCCGTTTAGTGCGTTTTACAGTACACCGAGAGTCACGTGCAGAGAGAGTGACCTAGTGGCGTTACCAACTTGGGTGATAAGATAAGTACCCTTTTCTCGGCCGGCGCCGCCACGCAGTGACGACGACTGCTGGGTCCACGGAGGCAGCCGCGATGCATTTTTCATGGCGCTCTTTCCTGGGTCAGAAGGCCTAGAACAAAGCGGGTTTTCATGACTGGAAAAAAATTTCTCTGTTCTGAGGTTTTCATTGTGGCTTATTCTCTGGCACATTACGCAGTCAGTTCATGCTATGCAAATTTTCTTTTCTGATATCTTTTCACTCGGCGTGACCATATTATCCGGCCTCCAAAACTAGAAGTGAGAGAGCTCTGTATTCTACGCCGAAACGCTGTGATTGCACTGTAAACTCGCTAGAAGGAACGACCTGCAGCGTGTGATTCATCCCCGCCCGCCCGCTTTATCTCCTGCCTTTTGGGGAATCTTGGGGGTGGAATTGGGCATTTGGGAATTCGTCTGCCTGGAACTCCTGCTGCACTATAAGCTTAGTCCTGCCGCTTGTGCATATTTCTCCTTTTTTAGCGCTTGGCTCGCTCAGACCGCCCCTCTGTCGTGCGTATTAAAGCACCGTGACAGGCCACTGAGTGCTCGCCCCCCTGTCTTTGCTCTCTTTGAACTCCCCTCGTGCCCGCTGTATTTTCTGTCATAGCGCCTTGCACCTTGGCCTTGACCCGCCATCTCCTCTTTTCCTGCCGTCATCCTTTATCTTGACTTGAGTTCTGGAACGAATCTCTCCTTCCTTCTTGATATCCACGGCAACTTCATCCATCCACAACCCACCTATTTGGCATTTGGCATCGCGGGCGACGACCTCTCTTCATTTCGACGACAAACATCGACTGCGGTACTCGATTCTGCGCTCTTTATCTTTCTTTTCTCTTCGACTCCCTTTCCCATCGCCACAATGTGCAACACCGACATCTTCCTCGGCCTTCTGGCCCTCCTCTTCCCGCCTCTGGCTGGTGAGTGACCTTTCCGATTTCAAAGACGGTGATGGTGACAATACAGAACGATGTCGTGTGCGAGGACGTCTGCACATGCTCCAGCATCGTCGCCTCTGCACGACCGATCTTGACTGCCTTCGTGCGATAAACAAGTACTAACATCTCGTGATAGTCTGGGTCAAGCGCGGCATCTGCTCCGCCGACTCAATCATCAACATTCTGCTTTGCGTTTTGGGCTATGTATGTCTCTCACACTGTTGTCACCGCTACTGTTAAACCCTGCTAACCTGCTAGATCCCCGGCCTGATCCACGCCTGGTACATCATCGCCAAGTTCCCCGAACCCGACTACGACTACGAGGTCCTCAACCAGGACGCCGAGGGCAACGGCCGTGTCACCTACGTTGTCGTCCACGGTAACCACCGCAACAGTCAGGGTCGCAGCAGCGGCCGCGGAGCCAGCGCCAACAACCGCCACCACGTCACGACCGACGGCGCTGCTGCTGCCAACAACGACGGTGTCCAGTCGGCCGCTCCTAAGATTGCCGACAACATGAACTACGGCACGGCGTCGACCAACCAATCGTCTGGCTCAACTGCTGCTGCCGGCTCCTCTTCAGCTGCTCCCGCCGCGGGCTCCTCCTCCCACGACAACGGCGGCGAGGGTGGCAGCGACGGCCCGCCGCCGAGCTACGCACAAGTTGTGGCTGGCGACAACAAGGTACAGAGCCAGGAGTAGGATCCTCGTGGTTGACTTCTCTCTATCTTCGCTTCTCTCGCCCACCTCGGTAGCTCTGATTCTGCGTCATTCAACTACGGCACTCTGACGAGACCCTGACAACAGGCTCACATCCAACACGGCCACGGCCAACTACATCCTTTACTAGCTTCTGCTTTCCTTGTTCTCTCACCTGTCTTTTCTGTTACTGGGTCTCGGTTGCGATGGTTCTCTACTGCTTTTCTACTGTGATTTTTCCGGCCTGGATATATTGTTATTGCTTCTGCGTTTCCATTTGTTCTGTCACGTCATATCTCCATAGTCCCTTTTCTTTTCTGTTTCCACTGCTTTTTAGGCGCCTCCCGTGTAAAGTTAGTTTACGTCCTCTCGGTATTTTCTCTTTTCTTCTACAAATACAACTGTATATCTGAGCAAAATGTCGTCATCGTAGTGTGCTCGCAACCCGATATGTCGGTCAGAGTCTGAAATGCTGGTGCCTGGCAAAAGCTCGGCGTTTAGATCCGTGACGTACGCAAACAAAGACACTACTTGCAGCTGCATAACTCCATTCGCCACTCAGGACGTATTTCCAAGGAGCTACAGGAATGATTGGGTGTAATTGAACTTATTTTTCTATTTATTTATTCCTTCGAATGCAGCTAAACTGTGACTGTCAAACTGTGAAGGCACTTTGGGCACATTGCATCCTATCATGGCTGTCCTTTTCTTTCCCTGTCGGTAGATCATCCGTCCTGTCTTCCATGGGTATCACTGCCCCCCGTCATCTCCATTTCCCCACTTACTTTTTCTCCTTTCCTTCCGTCTTGTCCTTCTTACGGTTCGTGTCCTTCTTCTCATCCTCGTCATCTTCAAAATCCATATCCTCGTTGGCGGCCTCGGCCTCGGCGTCGGGGTTATTGACAGACGGGCCCTCCCGATCATTCACCTTGGGCTCCTTCCAGTCGACCATGAGTTCCTGCGGCAGGTACAGGTAGAACGAGGGGAGCATCTCCTTGACGACCGACACAAAGTTCAGATCGCAGTTGAGCTCGTGCACGACGACACGCAGTTTCATGCCGAGCCGCAGCAAGTCCATGGTGTCCATGTCGATGAAAAACGCGTCGCCGCCACGCGCCTGAAGCTCCTCGTCACTCACATGCGGACGGTTGGCAACACCTTCCTCAATGCGGTAGTGCTTTATTATAATGACACCGGCGCGTTTGATGATGTTGTCCGTGGCCTCGTCGGACGCCTCGTCGGCTGTCTTGTCACCCGCTTTTTCAGCCGCCTTCGCCGCCTCCTTCTCGGTCTTTTGTTTCTCACCTTCTTCGATTGCCTTGGCGTAGCGTTCCTTCAACTCTTTGTCAGGCCAGATAAGCTGGACAATCTCGACCTCGATCTCGCGCGAATTCACAATGCGGATGCTGCTCATGTCAGCCTCAGCCATTTTCTTAGCCTTGGTGCCAATGACCAGGTCCTGGATGGCGACGGTAGTCCGGAAAATGTACTCGGGGTCCCAATCCTCGTTCGTGAGCACGGCCCGCGGGTCGAGTCCGTCGTGTGAGGCTATCATCTGCTCGTGCGAATAAGCATCATCCTTGAAGAACAGCTTGGTGCATGCCAGGTTGAACTGGCCTGGCATAAGAGGCAGGGCCGTCAAAAGATTGGGCAGCTCGACCTTGGCCGTCTTGCAAATCTCGCGGGACGCCTTGATGTCGTCGGCATACTCGGGGCAGACGTCGTGGAGCTGCAGGTAGCGCAAAAAGTTGTCCACGACATCAATGCCCAAGTTCATGAGCCGCTCGTTGGAGCCGCCGATGCTGCGGAGTGTGACGGACAGAAAACCAGCGGCGACACCGGCAAAATCGACGGTCCAGAGGTCGGCATTGTCCGAGGCGTAAAACTTGGAGTTTTTGCTGCCGGCGCGGGAGACGACGTCGGTGGCCGTCAGAGCACGCACGTCGTCCTTAGTCAGGCTCTCCTCCTCCTCCATGCCCGCAGCACCGTTGAACATGCGGGGCGTGTAGTCGATGCCGCCAAGCTTGAGGTAGCGGTTGAACATGTTGGTCCGGTCATTGTCGAGGCGACGGCGGGCGCGGTAGCGCTGGATGCAGGTTTCGATGCGTCTGCGTATTTAGCATTGAGGCCAACATTGCGGTGAACATGGGCTGGGATAATCTTACTCGTCAAAGTTGAGGGTGCTATGATGAGAAAGCGGTTAGCATATTATCAACGCCCGACGTCAAAATCGCCAATGGCGGAGTGCATGCACAAGTCAGGGTTGCATGCAAGGCGAATACCGGGCAATAGAAACAAGAAGAAAAAAAATTGAAAAAATTGGGGGAAGCTCTGTCTTACGCATGGTAGAGGTCCATCTCCTCCTCATACTCGTCGATGGTCAAGGGTGGGTCGGCATAGTATTCTGCATATCACGATGTTGTGGTCAGTGTTTTGTTGATTTCCGCTCCAAGTAAGCTTAATTGGGTGTGATTAATTCGTGAAGCTTTCCGCCCAAGATTCTTGCACAGCTTTCCTGCATGAGCTGCCTGCATGCATGAGCTCAGAACTTTTTTGGTATCCCGTCAGGAACCAGCTAGGCAGCACAGCCACCACAAATATCGTGAAGGTGAAAACGCAATATGTAAATCGCAGGCACACCTGTACTCACCCTCAAAACCGGTTCCGCATCTCTTGGGCAGGGCAGTCGGACCGCGTGCAGCAGTGGATTTGCTCTTTTTCTTTTTCTTGCCTGACACGGTGGCTTCCTGGATGTCGACAACCTCGTCGACGGCAGAACCTTTGACAGGTCCATCAGGAACGTCAACGAAAGGACCGTCAGGCCCGTCAAGAGCCACAGGTCCATCAGGACCAATGAGCACGCCGCCCTCATCTTCGTCGTCGCCACCCTCCTTCTTAGGGGCATCTTCGTAGAGGTTACCCTTGGTGTCGTCGTCGTTGTCAAGATCGTCTTGTTCGCCTTCTCCGCCAACAGGAACGTCAAATGTGACACTCTTGGGCGGCGGGGGCGCAGCAGCAGTATCCGTGGGAATCCCAGGCGCCGCCGTCTGGGCATCGACTACCGACAGCATGGTGGTGAAAAAACAGAGAAGGCAAAAGGTCAAAGCTCCTCGAGGAAACTGGCAAGCTGGGGAGGGGTAAGATGAAGCTTTTCGTTGGGATAGGGGTCAGCAAGCCACAGAAACAGTAAAATGGTAGGGCAGAGATGAATGGTAACAGTTGTGGGAGAGAAGGATCACAAGGCGCGTGGCTTGGATGTAAAAAGAAGGCGCTGCAGGAGAGCGGGCTACGTTGCGTCGTAAGGTAAGGAACTGGGCGCAGCGACAAAAGTGAAGCTGCGTGTGACGGTGTCGTGACAAAGTGAAGAGAGTTAACAATCACAGTGATAACAGTTTTAAAGCTACGCGAAGTGAGGCCAAACGTGGAAGGAGCAGTGTTGTTTGTCCAAATGGGGAAGGCACGATGCTGGGGCAAACACAACACAAGCGATACTTCAGGCAGGTACGAGTACAAACTGAATGGAAGGAGCGAACTATCTGACAGCAAATTCGTAAAAAGTAGAATCAAACTTCACATAAGTTCGATAGAATGCTAAGATGTCTGTTTGCACTCAACAACACGATGTTGCAAACGAGCTCTTCGCGAGGCTGAGAGTTTGTTTGTCACTGTCAACAACACACACCCACAACAAAGTGCACACCAAAGACGGCCATGTGTAAGACGGGCCACATCGACTATGTGATACGAGGCTGGTCGGTCACCTATGTTTCATTGACTTGCCACTCACTTTGTTCTCCTCTCTTCTGTTTAATTTACCTTTTCTCCCTCTTGTCACTCCTGCTTCGACCCAACCGGGTGTCCCGCTGCATGCATGAAGGCTGTGTTACAATAAAGCGGTCCACGTTGGCGTGACGTACTCTGCACCTCTGCCGGCGGGATATTTGATGTAGCACCAGGGCACACACCAAGGCAGACAGACTACCAAAGAAACAAAGATGATATGCAGGCCGGGCCAGGACGGCCTCCACCAGAGTTGCACCAAACGGCATGTAGCCTTCTGTACTACACTTCTCAGGCAATCGTGAACTTATGTACCCGCGTCTCTAACTTCCAGGAAATTTTATTCAGGAAACTTTGAGAAAATGTTGAGAAGAGGTCATTTACAGGAGATGTATCTCCATACCCTGAGCAGCCCTACTGCTCAAAACCCGGCTTCACATTGTACGGCTCGGACGTCATGACGTTCCAGATCCTTTTGACGTCATGTGGCGTGTTGCTATGCGGTATCCCAGCAATTTGCGCCTCCCTCTCGATCTGCGGCGACGACAGAGCATAGGACCAGTTGAGAAGGTCGAATCAGACACGGTCTGGGATTTTGATTTTGTACTTGCGGGACAGATTCGTCGCCACTTGGAGGGCCAAGACGACCTTGTTGATGCAACAATAGGCCTGCACAACAGCGTCCAGAAGCACCCCGGAGGAATACAAGGTTGACGTCTTTTGGGATGGCCTTGCTTCCAGTCACATTGTCTGCATTGGTTCCCGGAATTCGCTCCACTTTCACGCCATATTTGGCGAAGAGACGCTCCTTGATGAGGCGCACAGAGGCGTTGCGTCCGCGGCCGACCATTGCGGCGGCCTGAACGCGTTCGTCATACCCATGGCGCTGCAGGACTGCTTTCATATAGACCTTCATAAGTGATTTCCTGCTTCTCAAGACGCGTGTCAGGTGCTCGGCGCGGTCCGGGGTATTGATGTTCTGGCCGAAGCAATGCATCGCGCCCCTCTCAGCTCGGACGCGGATACGCTCGAGGTGGTAAAGCCGAGAGTTGTGGATAACCGTCTTTTGACGATGCCTGTTGACAGCCCATACACGCCAAGTGACCGAAGATCCTTGGCCACAAATACTACAGCGAAACAGGCGACCTTTACGTGGAACGCCAAATGAGCAAAAATGTTCACGACATCGTGTTCGATGCTTTAAAGGCGACAGCAATTTTCCGAAAGAGGAAAGGGAAAATGGAGTGGCGCTGTGGGCTATTAAGGCTCTGAATTAAGCAACTTTGGAGTCCGATCCTGCAAAAGTATTGTGCTTCTTGCGACCACTGATCGCTTCGGGTCGCTAAAATATCTGGTTCGAGGTCGAAGCGTGCCGACAGGCTTGGATTGGGCAATTTCCCCTACGGCCTAGGGTCGTACAGCCCGTGCTGTCCAGCATGGCGTCCGTGCCGCTAGGGATCTTGCGGAGTGACCGTTGCCTGCGTCTTGTTGCCAGCGGGCCTTCTAACGGTCGGTGACGGCAGTCCAGTCCGTCTCTTCGGGGGTGGGCGGCGGGGGCGGGGCGGGGATAGGTGCATAGTAGTTCGTGAACGGTCGAGGGCAGTGGACTGCGCTCCGGATAGCCTGGTCTTTTGCTTGGTAGTCTGGCCGGGACAGGAAGACGGCGCGGCGGTAAGTAAGGTAAAGGCTTAACGGTGGTATACCTGCCTCTGAGTGGAGGAGGTGGATAGGCGTGGAACGATAGGCCCCGAGGACTGTGCGGAGGTAACCGTGGAAGATAGCATCGAGGGAGATAGTCGGCCGGCGGTTGCCCGTCTCCGGGAGGAAGACACTCGCGCCATACGCTGCCGTGCTCCGGAGTTATTAATAGATTGAATATTGTATAAAATATTGCTTTGAAAGTAAATGGAAAATAAATGGAAAATAAAGCTGATAATAAATTAAAATAAATTAAAATATTTTTTAAAAAATTAAATAAACTCCAAATCAAATACGTATTGAGGTCCTCACTTAATTTACAAGATGAAAACAACACCGTCCCTAACAACTCAGCTTTCAAGAAAAATAATACTAGCTACTCACCCTTTTTACTTGGCAATCTATACGTACGTTTGTGGGTACGAGGAGCTAAAGAGCAAAAAGGTCTGGTGGCCATATCGAGGCGATAATCTTGTCGGAGGCGCCTCCATTCTCTTTCTACTCTAACACCATGAAATAAATTGCATATTCAAAAGGACCATTACTTGGATAAGATTGGATTTAGAGGAAAATGCATATTTTAAATAAAATGAAAACAAACAATGCACGTGGTTAGGATGAAAGCAAGGCATCCTGGCCGCGTGACGCTAAATCACGGAAACATATACCGAGCAGAGCGACAAATCAACCATGAATACCTCGCCAATGCTCTTTCGTCACCTTGATACTCCATTCATAAGCACCATCACCAAACGCAAACCAAAACGTAACTTCCGAGACTGCACACTACAGACATGACAAACTGGGCCTACGACATGGACCCGGATTGGTCCGCGGCTGCCGAGCCCATCTTCGCCTCGGACGTCGCCAAAGGTCTGATCCACAACCCACCCGTGCACGATGTAGCCTCACGACGACAGAACGCAGACAAGATGTACTCGCTGCTCTTCCCGCCAGCACCGCCAGCTGTCCCTGTAAGCATCCAGCGGTATGAGATCACGTCGTTTGACGGCGCCACCATTGGCGTGCTGGCATTTTGGCCACAGACCACACAGACCACAACACGGACAACTCGATTGCCTGCCGTTGTGTATGCTCACGGTGGCGGCATGATCTCGCTAGATGCGACTACGGTACAGAATCAGACGGCACGCCTGGCGGCTGACAGCGGCGTACCCTTTTTCAGCGTCGATTACCGCCTGGCGCCCGAGTCGCCTCACCCGGCGCCGACCGAGGACATGTACCACGCGTTGGTGTGGTTGCAGACGGCTGCCAAGGGGGGTCAAGTGTTTGATATTGGTACTGACACAGTGACCATCGACCCCACGCGCATTGCTGTGGCTGGCGAGAGCGCAGGCGGTGGCATTGCCGCCGGTGTAGCCCTCATGGCGCGCGACCGGCACCTCGACCCGCCGCTAGCGAAGCAGATCCTATGGTACCCCATGCTTGACCACCGGACGGTGCAGCCGAGCCAGGTTGATGCGCGACTGCTGTCCCACCTTACGTGGTCGCTGGCGGACAACGTGACGGGATGGAGTGCGCTGTTGAGACGGGACGTATCGGACGTGTTGTCGTCGACCGCGGCGGACATTGACAGCATTCCCGGTCTGCTGTATGCGTCGCCCGCACGTGCAGCTTCGCTTCATGGGCTACCACCGACGTATTTAGACGTTGGTTTCCTGGACCTCTTTCACGACGAGATTGTCGCCTATGGACATAGATTCGCTAAGGAGAATAGCGCGCAGCCACTGGAACTGCACATTTTCCCGGGCCTTCCACATGGTTTCGACGGACTGGCGCGGGACAAGGGAGCTGTGAAAAGGGCATTGGACGTTCGGATGGGTGCTATCCACGCACTGCGAGATTGACGATAGGAGGTGAAAAGTGGTGAAAAATAAAAAAAAAGTCACACCTTCACTGATTTAACCGCCGTGTTATATACATTACATATCCAAAGAACCAGAATAACTTTCGTTAGTCCCTCATACATTCAATCGACTCGCCATCTGGAGGAGAGCCTCTGCGGTGCTGTTGCTTGCTGGTGGGCTGTCCCGGTAGAACATCTCGCTGCCACTAACCTCAAGCACCTCGCCCCAAAGCATATCACCGTCCTTGGCACTGGACCGCCCATCGATTCGTTTTGCTAAATTTTGTCGGTCCACACCATCCATCAAAAGCAAGGTCCCTTCGACGACCTTGTCCATGGGTGTCTCCGCCTCTTTCGGAAAATGGCGCCAGGCTGAACTTGACAGGATGCCGGACCGGAACGAGCCCGGGCACAGTACATTCACCCGTACGCCGTGCTGTACCATGCTGTACGGCGCCACCGCACGCATAAAGCCAACCACGCCGTGTTTGGCGCCAGTGTAGACAGGGTTCAGAGCCGGTGCATACAGACCCATGCAGCTCGCCGTCACCACAATGTTGGGGTCATATTCATATTCGTATGTCCCGTGAAGCGTTTTTCCTCTTTTTGACGCCCGGAAGTAGTGCATGGCAAGATACCACGAGTAGATACCAGCGTCGTAGAGATTGCGCACCGTCGATAGGTCAATGGCCGGCGGCGGCGCAGCGTCCTCGCCGGCTATCTCCGTGGCCGCGTAGATCGGCTCCAGCCCGGCCACGCCCGCATTGGCAAAGACAAAGTCGAGCCGGCCGCCACTCTCCTTGAACGTGTTTTGAAACGCCGTGCCAAGCTCCTTATACTGTGTAATGTCGGCTTGATGGAACGAGGCGGCAGATGAAGAGAGATGCTCGGAGAAATTCCAATTTTTCGCTGCTGCGGCGAGTGCGCTGGTATTCTTGTCGACAAGGTGGACGTGCCAGCCACCACGCGCGGCCAGCTCTTGTGCCATGCGCAGTCCGAGGCCGCTGGCGCCACCTGTGATGAGAGCCGATCGGCGCGGCCGAGACTGCGTTGAAAACGCTCGTGCAGATACGACTCTCCCACAAAAAGAGTGTGGTGCCATCGTGGTGATTTGCACTGTTAATTTCGAAGACAGAAAGACAGTCTATCCTGTAGTTCATGTAATAAAAACGACGACAAGAAAGTGACGGTTCTCTCCACTCGCTATCGCCTTCCCGGGTTTCCCCATATGACACAAGGTTATCATGTGAGTGACATACGTCCGGTAATAGTTTCCGGCCGCGCAGGGGATTCCCGCAACTGATGAACTGTTCACCGTGGCTCCATGGGAAGAGAATGGGTGGAAATGTTTGTACTTTGTGGTTTCAGAGACTTGAGTTTGCAACTCTATAACCCGTCAATAAAGCAACAACCAAATGCCGCCTGGGAGTTGGGGTTTGACGAGGTTTACAGAGTGGCCAAATAGAAATATACAAAAAGTTGGATTTTTACGTTAATTCTCCCGCGGCCTATAAACACTTGGAATTCATTGGAAATGCACTGTAAATACATTATACTTGTACGAACTGGTAGCGTACATAATACTCGGTAAGCTGCTGTAGTCACGTCCTCAGCACCACGCTTTCCACTCCTTGTCTTCGCCGTCGTCATCGTCACCATAGTCGTCATCGTTCCCGACGTCCCGCTGGCAGGTGCCGCTTTTCGTTAATTGCTGACGGATGCGTCTCTTGCTGAGGAACGGTGCGTCGGCGTCGGACTCGCGGATGTAGTAGGCGAGGTCGGCGGTGCGGTCGCACTCGGTCTGGCTGAAGCCGTTGCCAAGCCAGTCGAAGCGGTTGCCGCGGTAGACAACGTCAAAGTCCTCGTGGCGGGGGTGTGCGAGGGCTTCGAAAAAGTGCATGCTGGAGCCAGGCCACAGGGCGGACACACGGCCGTCGACCGTGTGCGACTTGTACCAGCTGCGGCAGCCGTCGGCCCAGATGGCCTCGCGCATAAAGAGGTCGGTGCGGGCGGCGAAGTCGGCAATGGCGTCGCGGCGCGGCGTGAAGGAGTGGATGCGGTCGGTTTGCCAGCGGTCGCACCAGTGCAGCATGTAGTCGGCCTGGGCCTCGATAGCGCCGACCAGGGGCCCCGAGCCGATGGGGCAGTTGGGGCCGAGGAAGTGCAGGTAGTTGGGCTGCTCGGGCGCACCCGTTCCCAGGTACGAGTGCGCGTCGCGCGCCCAGAGGTCCTGCAGGTTCTGACCGTGACGACCTCGGATGGGGAAGCGTGGGCGAAACGACACGTCAAAGCCGGTGGCGCAGATAAGCACGTCGATAGCATGTTCTTTTTCCAGCTGGGGACCATCAGTTCCGTCGGGTCCCTCACGGCTGACACAGCCAGTGGCCGTGACGCGTGTGACGTTGCCGATGACGACCATCACATTTTTCGCTTGCAAAGCTTCAAGATAGCCCTCGCCCGGTGTCATGCGCCGGCAGCCAAAGGCCCAGTCCGGGATTAATTTTGTCTGCAGTGCGGGCGCGTCCTGTAACTTTTTCTGCATCTGTTTCGCCACGGCCTTGCGCGTCGTCGCCTGCATCTTGCTGCCCTTTAAAAACATGGGGAAGATGCGGTTGACGTTCGTCTCGGCTGCCTTGCGCCACGCCAGCAGCGTGCCCGGCTCTGTCGCAAACGCGCGCCGCTCCTCGTTTGAGTACACGTGCTGCCCAAACCCGCGCAACGGCGTTACCCACGTGGACGACCGGATGAATGTCGTGACGTGCGCAGCGACCGGCTGGACGGCCGGCAGGATCTGAATGCCCGATGACCCGTTGCCAATGAGGCCCACGCGCTTGCCCGCGAGGTCCAGGCTTGTGTCATAGTTGGCGCTGTGCTGCAGCGTTCCCTGGAAGTCGTGTAGACCGGGGATGTCGGGCCACCGCCAGTTGTTGAGGATACCCGATGCATTGATGAAAATGTCGCAGACATGGCTCGTGGTCGTGTTGGTCGTCGTATCCAGCACGTCCACAGTCCATGTGCCGGTGCCATCGTCCCACGTCGCCCCCGTGACTTGGCGGTTCATAGAAATGTACTGCCACAGGTTGTGCTTAGAGGCGAACCCCTTAAAGTACGTCTGGATCTCGGCGCTTCCCGAGTACACGGCCGTCCAGTCCGGCTTGGGCTCCCACGAGTACGTGTACGTGTGCGAGGGCACATCGCACGCACATCCTGGGTACCGGTTTTCGTACCACGTGCCTGAGATGTCTGGGTTCTTCTCAAACACGTTGAGCGTGAAATTGCTAAACGACCGCTGCAGCTTGTACGCGAAACACAGGCCGGAGGCACCCCCGCCGCACACCACAATGCGCATGTGCCGCTCAGTGTGAATCGGCCCCCCGAGCTCTTCGTTACGATAGTAGCCGAGTTCGCCATTGCGGCGTTTGGGGGTTTCGGGGGCGGGAGCTTGCTTTTGCTGATTTTGAATCTCAACGACGGTCGGCTGCTGGACTTTGATGTCTGCCTTTGCGGTGACGTCTACCCGGGGCGTATATGGGTCGGAAACAACGGATGGTGCCATGCTGTGAGGTTGTAAGGTTGTGAGATTGCGAGGTTGTTGGACTAAAGTTTCGGAAGGAGCCGAAATAGGTCAGTAAAGAAAGGAATCTAAAAGGAAAGAGGAAGAAGCAACCAAGTGTCATTCTGTTCTCTTTCCTTTCATGGACTGTCCTATTATGAACATCGAAATGAATATCAAGATAGACAACTGAATGGCAATACAAAATCCGCTGACCTTGGCCGTTGTCCAAGGCGGATATTCTCTTCCCATTTCACTAATGAACTTGCACTTGCCAATTACCGCGATGGTTTCACCCACTACTGCTATTCCAGTTTGCCTCACTCATTCTTCCTTCACTATATTCGCCAGCAGGGCCGTACTCGATACGTAGGTATTGAATACCGGTCATCTTATCCACACGCTACCGGTAACAATGACCGTAGTTTGGGTTGACATGACCCACAGACCCTAGCCCCGGACAATATTACCGCAAAAGCTGGGGAAGTGACACAAGGCACAAGGCGAGCAAAGACGAGACGGAAAGACGAATGGGGAAATGGAGAAATGGCTAGATGAACAAATGAAATGATGTGACAGAAACAATGTACAGGGAAAATTGAATGGCAAACACGGCCGTCGAAACCTATGCGCCCCAAAACTTGGCTTAAAGGAGATGGTGGCAGTGTGCTGTCTATGATGTCCAGTTGCAACAGGAGCACAGGAGCGCCAAGTCCTCTCAAATCCCACTGACACCAAAACACCTTCTTGCCGCGCTCGTTTACCACCATAGCCACTACAAAAATGCCTGTCGCCATCATCACGGGAGGCGGCGCCGGCATGGGTCTAGCAGTGGCCACAGCACTTGTCGCTGACGGCTGGCGCGTGGCCCTGCTCGATGTCAACAGCAGCGTGGGCGAGACGGCCGCTGCATCGTTGTCATCACCGTCGTGCCACTTCATCCGCGCCGATGCGACCAACTACGACGAGTTGCGTGCGGCCTTTGCGGAAACGGCCGCGCGCTCGGGCGGCAACATTGACTTTGTCTTTGCTAACGCGGGCATCGCTGGCAAGGTGGACTTTTACGATGACGTTGATGATATCGACGACAAAGAAAAAGAACCCCAGGAGCCTTCCCTGTTGGTGGAAGAGGTTTGCCTTCGTGGCGTCGTCTTCACGTCCCACCTGGCCATGCACTACATGCGCCGCAACCAACCCACACCGGGCGACGGCACTCGCGGCGTCATTGTCAGCACCGCATCGGCGGCCTCCATCTACGCGTCACCAGAACTGCCACTATACACGGCCGCCAAGCACGGCGTGTTGGGACTCATGCGAGCCATGAGTGTCCAGCTGGCACCCGAGGGCATCCGAGTCAACAGCATCCTGCCGGGCGCCATCCGCACGACGCTGCACGAGCAGACGGTGTGGGACCAGTTTCCGGCGGGCGACTTCACGCCCGTTAACGAGGTGGTGCAGGCGGTCCTTGCGCTGGTGCGCGATCCGACGGCAACAGGGCGTGCCATCGAGATTAGTGCGGGTGAGACATTCGACCGGCGGCAGCCGGACTACTGCAACGACACAATGCAGCGGATCATGGAGGGGAAGTCTTATAAAGCGTAGCGATAATTAAGTACATAGTTGCGTAATAATTGAAATTTACATTACAACAGCCTGTTCCTACACTGTTTCCACCCCATCCCTGCTCAGTGGTACTTGTTCTTGTCGGCCAGCGCGTCGTTCTCGAGGAAAATCTCAATCTTGTCGTTCATCTTGGGCGTAATATCTTCAAGGAAGAAACACAGCACAATACCCACCACGCCAAACGCCAGTGACGCAAACGCTGCGTTGCGCAGACCATTGGCCACGCACCATTTGTACGCCTCCACGACCGCCGCCACCACCTCGTCGCTGACGCCCGGGATCGCCTCGAGCGCGGCCGCGCCACCCGGTGCAGCAGCCACGACCTGCTCAACAAGTTCGTTTGGAAGACCGGCGGTGACAGCGGCCGCGGGAATCAGCTGAGGCATGCGTGTCTGGATGCCGTGGTTGATGGCGCTGGAAAAGGCGGCCGAGGCAACGGCTCCGCCGGCATAGCGCGCCGTACCGGCCAGTCCGCCCGAGATGCCTAGGTTCTCCTGTGCGACGCCGAGCTGGGTGTACGTGACACTCAAGTAGGCGGCCCAGCCGTAGGACAGCTGGTTGAGCGCGACAAAAGCAATCATCAAACCCTTGTTGTATGGCGTAATGAGGGCGAGAAGGGCGCCCCACAGCACCATAGATACGACGGAGGCCAGCATGGTCCATTTCCAGTGGCCGATTTTGCGGCCAAAGGCTGTGAGCAGCATAGCGCCGACGGGCAACGGAACTGTGGAGGGCAGTGTGAGCAGTAGCTGCGTCGACACGGGTGTCGTGGCATCGATATAAAAAGCATCTGTGTCGATCGTTAGAAGGAGACCGACATTTGACTGGGAAGCTCAGAAAATCAAAGAATCAGAGAATGGGGAAGAGAGAAAAGGGAAAAGGGAAAATGGAAAAAGCAACGCACTTAGCATGGTTGGATAGATGATGGAGCACGAGTAGAAAAAGCCCACGACAATAAATGTCAGGCAGAATGGCACCGAGAACTCGCGACCTTTGTGGCTCGCAAAGATGTCGCGGGGGCAAAAGGGATACGGGACGGTGGTAAACGTCTCCCAGACGCCAAAGGCAATGATCATCGCCAGACCAACCAGCAGCGGCGCCAGGACTCGTGCGTCTGTGCTGCTCATGTACGTTGTGTTGACAATGCCGACGAGGACAGGTACGCTGCCGGCCGTGAAAAGGAAGCCGCCTACCCAGTCGAGTCCCCGGAGCGCGGCCTTGTACGAAACACCGCGTGGGCGGGCCGGTGGGAAATAGAGGCAGGCCAGGCCGATGAAGGTGATGACCTGCGCGATCATGCCTGCCCAGTACAGGTACCGCCATCTCTCACTCTCACCCTCGTCAATGATTGAGTACCGTCCGACCACCGGACCAATGACAATAAAAATGTACACGACGGCGTCGACCAGTACTACGCCAATGTGGCGGTGCTTGTTGGCAATCAGCTCGGGTACGGCAATCAGGGCCACGCCAGAAACACCGCCCGCACAGCCCAGGAGCACAAGGCCGCCAATGAGCATGCCGGTCGTTGTAGCCCGCGCGCAGACAATGTAGCCCACAGCGCCAAATACGCATGACAGCAGCAAGAAAATGCGGCGGCCAAACAGGTCCGATGTCACGCCAAACAGCAGGATCGTCACCGTGGCCGCCGTCGTGACCGAAGGAATCACCCAGGCAGACAGCTCGGCCGATCCCAGGCTGGTGAGGAGCTGTGACGAGATGGCAGCCGTTGTTGGGACGGCCCAGAAGGGGGCACCGAAAGACATGGTCAGGAACTGTGAGTCAACCGTTAGTCTCCATATGCCCATTAGAATGATACATCGGTGTCAAATTGTCGTTAAATCGACGTCAAATAGTCATTCTACACTTACACAAATGCAGAGCCATGCTTTGGCCGTTGTCCGCTCCTCTTTGGGCTTGCCTTCGATAGCGACAGTCGGGTCAGTGACTGTGGCAGCCACAGGTGGTGTGGCTGGAACATCGCTGCTCTTTTCCTCAACCATGTGGATCGAGCCGATGTCCTTATCCGTCATGGCTGATGGGATATGGAGTGTACGTGGGAATAGTGGGCGGATACTGAAGAAATGGATGAACGAATATGACGGCACGATGGAAACGATGCCGACGATGCAGATAATGCACACCTAGGTATGAAGGTCTCTTTGCCTCCTTATACTCTTTCTCAAAGCTGGCCAACAACTGCAGATCCACTATCGGGCCCCTAGACTCCAATAATGCAGTGCCAGTTATGATCAATAAGGATAAGCTGTAAAAACTCTCAAGGTGTGTGTCTGTGGACTGTCCGGGGAAGCGTGTCAAATCCGGGGTCCGGGGTAATTTTTTTCAATCTTCATTTACCTCTATTTCGGTTGCTTTTGTTTTTTTAGTTTATTTTCAGGCGAGACCGAACAATTCCACTTTGGTAAGGCCTCCCCTGCGTACGGAAGCGGTATGATTGTAGTGTACGGACAGTAACGTGTCGACCTGTCAGGTAAATGAGGCCGGTCGATGTAGCTCAGAAGTTGTCCGGAAATCATTCCCGTGGTGGCTTGGCTCCTTCCCCCCTTTGTTGTCCACGCGCTCCCGGTAACTGTTACCGCAAAGTTTGGAGAAGTACTATACGGGTTTAGTATTGTTTGTGTTTCCGGGGATGACAGGGATCGTCTCATTTACATGCAACGTAGCCCACTAAAGCGTTGAAGGCAAGAGGCTGAGCAATATCAAGTACAATTTTATGCAGTTACCATGCCAGTGAACCAAACACGTACATCTTGAAGCACAAACAAAATACAAATTACGAAATACAGATACAAAACTGGCTAGAATAAACAAGAGCTTCATATTCAAGTTTTGAGTTTTTCGAGACTGTCGAGACTAATCAATATCCTAAGTCCCAAGCACAGTTTAGTGCCTCGCACAACTGCCAGCAACATCGCCAGCTCAGCAACATCGTCAGCAAGCCCTCGCCAAAGGCTCCCAACATGGTGTATCCAAACCAGCCACATTATACCGATTTTGAGGTGCCCATCCTCAACCGGCCCATTGACGACCCGGGCCGCACACTGCGCGTTGTGTGCGTCGGTGGTGGCATTGCCGGCATCACGACGGCCATCCGTTTCCGGCAGCATCTTGGCAACCAAATCACATTTCAAATTTATGAAAAAAACGATGGTGGGTGGTGGTTTGTGGGTGGTCGTGATACACTCTAGGTAATGTCATCTGCTGACTTCGTTTGCTGGCTGTCTAGACGTCGGCGGCGTCTGGCTCGAGAACCGATATCCCGGTGTCGCCTGCGATGTGCCTGCTCCGTGCTTTGCCTTTTTGTTCGAAGACAACGTCGACTGGACATCGTACTATGCCGGTGGCGTGGAGATTTATGATTACATCAAGCACGTGGCCACCAAGTACCAGGTACAGCGCGACATCAAGTTTGGCCATGTCGTGCAGGGCGCCGTGTGGCACGAGGACGAGGGCCGCTGACACCTGACCGTGCTGGACAAGGCGACGGGCACGACACTAGACGATACAGCCGACATTTTGATACTGGGCTGGGGCCAGCTCAACCACTGGGCGTTCCCGGACGTGCCCGGCCTGCACTCATTCCAGGGGCCGTACATGCACAGTGCGGCCTATGACGCGACGTTTGATGCGACCGACAAGACGGTGGCCCTCGTGGGCGGTGGATCGACGGGTGTGCAGATTCTGCCGCAGCTACAGCCCGTGGCAAGGAAAGTGCAGCAGTACATGCGATCACAGTACGTTCATGGACACGGCAGTTGACGTACTTGTGTCTTTTTTCTAACAGTTTCCTCCTTTGCTTCTAGAAATTGGATTGCTCCCGTGGGCTTTGGATCTGAAGAGCTCGAGAAACGTGGCGCACTTGCCCAAGGAAACTGTACGTTCCATTAACCCCCCATCCCATTTGCTCATTCTCTCACTCTCAATAGTTGACTACTCGGACGACGAAAAGAAGGCGTGGAAAGACGATCCCTCCTCGTACCACAGCTACCGCCGTCATGTGGAAGAACGCATGATGGCCTTGATGACGGAGGAAGGCTTCAAGTATGGAACGCCCGAGCAGCAGGCCATGGAAACACAGTTCCGCGAGCACATGAAAACGGCATTGCGCACGCGGCCCGACATCCTCAAGACGCTGCTGCCCGACTTTCCGCCCGGCTGTCGCCGCCTCGTGCCCGGCCCGGGCTACCTCGATGCCGTCGTCAAGGACAACGTCGAATGGATACCACAGGGCATTGACCGCGTCGTCGAGAACGGCATCGTCACTACAGATGGCCAGCTGCACCAGTGCGACGCCATCATATGGGCCACTGGTTTTATTACGTGCGTACTCCTCCAAATTTCGGGGTATTCTGCCCTTCTCCTTTCACGTACTAACAGTTTTAGTGACTTTGATAGTCGATTTCCCATGGTTGGTCGAGACGGCATTACCTGGAACCAGGTATGCCAGCCCGAGTCCGAGGCGTACCTGGGCGTCCTGACCGACAAGATGCCCAACTGCTTCCTGTATCTGGGCCCCAACGCCGCACCCGGTGCCGGCAACGCCTATTTGTGCGTCGAACTCGAGTGTGCCTACGCCATCAAATGCATCCGCAAGATGCTTCTTGAGAAGATCAAGAGCATGTGCGTCAAGACGGAGCGCGTCAAGCAATACACGGCGCATGCGGCCTCGTACAACAAGGCCACCATCTTTGGGCAGAACTGCCGCTGCTGGTTTAAGCCAAAGAAGGACGGCGGACGCAACATTGCCTACTACCCGGGAAATTCCCTGAGCCAGATGATTGCCATGGAGAGCCCGCGCTGGGAGGATTTCGACTATACGTACTGCGATGAGCTCAACGGCAACCCCATGGGCTGGCTGGCCAGTGGGTTCACACGCGCCGACTATGACGGCAGCTCACGTACGACGTATCTGGACCCGGCCAACATTGACTATCCACCAGTGCCGACTGTTAACGGGAACAGGGAGCAGGAAAATGGAACAAAATGCAACGCATCGACCATGAATGGCAATTGAGTGGATGCAGGGCTTTGTTTTGAATTGCCAGTATTTGACCGTAATAGAATAAAGTACATTGAAATATTTGTATCAATAACAACGATTGGATGAAAAAATTAACTATGACGTTATGACTATTTTTTTAAACCAAAAAAGGGTTCCTAACTGTTGTATTTTAAGATCAGAAAGCTAATGTCGTCTTAAATTAGAAAAGGAGTATATAAAATTAACAACCAGCATCAAATAACTTCAGGGTAGAGAGTGCATTCCCCGCATGAATATCATCTCACGTAAAGCAAGTCTCAAAGGAATTCAGAAATTCAACCGGAGCGTCCGATGACGGCATGAAATTCCCTAGAGGAAACGACCCTGCCGTGTTCCCATCGCTGTGCTGGCCCAGACCAGCCGTGGCCGGTATACCCCCCATGCCCATGTTGCTCAAGAAAGCCAAGGACGAGGACGTCGATGTTGTCCACGGCAGTCCCACTCCCGTCATCGTTCCCATTCCGAATCCAGTAATACTGTCAACGGCAAATGGCATCGGCCAGTTGCCAATCATACCGCCGCCAATGCCGCCGATGCCGCTGATGCCGACGCTGCTTTTGCCCCCACCGCTGCTATTGCCCCGACCCGTTTTGATCACGGCATCCATGTTGAGCAGCCGGATCGTTGACTGAATCACCTTGCGCACACGCCGGGCCACCACGTGGCTCTTCTCTAGCTCGTTTAAAGTGGTCAAGCATCGCCGGAGACTGTCGAGTTGCGGCGCTACAGCAGCCATGTCTGAATCCGACATGGTGCCTGGCGGCCGATGCTCAGCAATGCTGGCAATCAGCGTCGTCGCCGCTGTGGCCACTATGTGCAGCGACACCCATGACATGGTCATGACGCTGCCGTGGCCGTCCGCGTACTCCTGCAGGCAGCGGGCGATGCGGCCGGCATCCTCAATGCAGATCTGTCGGGACTGCGCAGCATCAGCGGCAGCGGGCGACGGCAGGGCGGTTAAGTCCGTGCCGAACTGCGCGAGTGGCCGATGCAGCAGGATCATGGCCGCCGCGTACTGCATGCGCAGGATGATCATGGCGGGCGTCTGGGAGGTCTCATACTGTAGCGACGGATGCAACGTCGCGCGCCACTGCTCGAGGCGCTGCACGAGGTGGAGATGCTGTACATGTAGATTTGGTTTCTCTTTCCCCAGACGCCAACGCGGCGTGTGCACGCCGTTCAAGATCTCACAGATTTTGCCGACAATCTCTAGCAGAGAGCACCATGCCGCCGCCATACGTACCTCGCCCGTCGGCTCCGTGTCGGCCACACCGCCCTCGCCCGGCCGCTTGGCGTCCACGTCCTCGAGGCGGATTGACTGTGGCCGGCCGAGGTATAGCGCCCATGCGCGGTCGAGATTGAAGCAGCTCCAGAACACCACCTGGCGCACTTCCTTGTCGAGCTGCGTCATGTCGGCCGCTACCGATGTTGATGTCGTGCCAAAACCAGACGAGTCAAAATCGTCCGGGTCGCGGTGCAGGCCCAGCTCGTAGGCCAGGCGGCCCGCACCGCCTGCGTACATCCAGCCCTTGGTGTCGTGCGAGATGGCGCAGTGCATTTCGCTCAGCAGCTGAAGCGCCTGTGCGGTCGTGATGCCCGGCGCGTCCAGCTCGTGCTCGAGCATTACGACGCACTTGCGCACGAGGTATGGCGGGTCATCCTCAGCGGCCTCGGCGTCGTCGGCCAGCGCGAGCGCGCGCAGTGCTGGTTCGCTCGAGATGGCCGCTGCGCGTGTCAGGATACACATGACCAGCAGCGAGCTGCAGTACTTGGTGTCGCCATTGCGCATGTCGCGAAGGAAGGCTGTCTGTTAGTAATGTAAATGGGGAAGCAGTAAGTGGAAATGGAAAAGGAGAAACAATGGTACCTTCTTTGTGGATGCTAGAGGTATGTCAGTAAACAGACCAGAGTTATTCAAGTATTATCGCACAATTCGCCAAGGAAACACACAACATACCACGGAAGAACTTGGTGCTGGTAGGTCCAGTAAAGATCCAGTAGATGCTCTTGCACCTGCAGCGGAAAGTCTGTCTGCCACGTTGGAATTGCGACGCCACTGCTGCCACCGCGACGGCCGTTACTCCCATCCCTTCCGCCGCGGCTACTGCCACAAATAAGCAGTGAAGACGTCACACTCTCCACCAAGTGCAGGCTTGACGTGGGACCGAAGAAGCGCAGCCGGCCCACGCGGTCGCTGTTGAGCTGCCGCTGACCGCTGCACAGTCGCATAATCATGTTATCTGAACGGCGGAAGACAGAAGAAGACGAAGACGATGCCAAAGTTGTAAAAGCGGCTGTAGCAGTTCGTTGGGTTGTGGTTTGTTCGGCAGCCTCGTCTGGTGCCTCGTCTGGTGCCTCGTCTGACGTCGATACTTCGCTACTGCCATCGCTCATCCCACTGCTGAAGCTGCCGCTCTGGAAATTATGGTCACAGCCACCGTTACCGTCCACACGACAAAACCGCCGGTGGTCCTCGAGCTCGGCCCGTAGCTGTGCGTTCTCTGCCTGCAATTCCGCATTATCCGACCGCAGCTGTGCAATCAGTTGCTTCGTGTGCACTCGCCGCCGCTCATCAAACGGTGGCGTCCAGCAGACCTCCTGCAGTCGGTGACAGAGGTCGCATGTCGTTCCTGGGCCGTTCGGACCTGGGTGACACTTGACCTTTTTCCGACGGCAGTTGGTACATGCCAGCTGTTTCGTCGACCGACCCTGACGGTGTCGTTTGGTCGTCGCGGTACTATCGGTGGTGCTGATTGTCGTCATCCTATCTGTGAGCGTGTTTATGTTCGTTTGGGTGTTTGTATTTCTCATCTAGCATGGGCCCCCTCTTCAGAGATGTCAATAACAACCAGCGGCACTATTTACCCATATGTATGTGGAAGGAGCTACTTTCCTCTCGCTTCAGTGTCTTATTGCCCCCGGATTTCATTGTCCAGATATGTCCGCTGACCCACGCTACGAGTCACCAGCCGTTGCCATGGCCTTTCCCCGCAGCAGAGCAGGCGAGGTTGGTCTACCGTAAGCGAGTGAAGCCAAAGGCCAGATAAGAAATGATAAGGAAGATACAGGACGACAAAGGGATGTTTGTACGGAGTAAGTAATAAAGTACTAAGGATATCAAATAAGAAATAAAATTAACAAATACAGATACAGATAATTTTACTTGCGTTCTTTGATTTTAATTGTTCGGAAACCACAATTTTCTCCCTCTACCAGTGCCTAACTTTAGCAAATGTAGCCGCCACAAATGTTATGCACTTGTCCTGTGATGTAAGACGACTCGTCGCAGAGGAGCCAGCAGCAAAGAGAAGCAATCTCGTCCGGCCGTCCGTCCCGCTTGATCTGCTGGGTCATGGGGATCTCGTCACCTCGTGCCTTGATGACTTGTCCGTACATGGGCGTCCGGATCGTGCCACTGCAAGGATCAGTTTTTAGCTGTGGAATTTTGGGTAGAGGATGAAGAAACACTCACGGTGCAATGCAATTCACGCGGATGCTCCGGGACGGCCCAAGGTCAACGGCAGCACACTTGGTCAGGCCCACGACGCCGAACTTGGACGCGCCGTACGACATGTTCTTGGGCGTGCCCATAAGCCCGGCAATGCTCGATGCATTGACAATACTGCCGCCGTCGTTCATGTGCTTCACCTCAGCACGCATGCTGTACATGACGCCCGTCAGGTTGACGCCAAGGACACGGTCCCACTCGGCATCGTCCTGCTCTTCAATGGTCTCCTTGGATGTGTGGAAGTTTTTTGGTAGAATGCCCGCCAAGTTGGCTGCGCCGTCCAGTTTACCAAACGCCACAACGGTCTTTTCGATCCACGCATCGACCGATGCCCGGTCCCGCACGTCCACAACGGTGACCATGGCCGTGCCACCAGCTTGTGTAATCTCGTCCGCGACAGCACGCATCACCGTGTCTGTAGCCTTGACGTCGGCCATGGACACTTTAGCGCCGCGTGCCGCCAGCATCTTAGCCGTCTCAATGCCCATGCCGCCGCCGCCGCCGGTCAGCGCAATGACTTTGCCTCGGAGGTTTGTGGACATTGTTGTTGTCTGGTGTGTTGCTGTACACAAAGTCAGCTCGTCCTGTGGAAATGATCCCCTTGTTCAAGAGACCATCGGCCGACTTGTTTTGTTACTTTGTATTCATCATATCTAGACAATCGGACGGTTGGACGGTTTTTCTCAATTGTCGTCAACACCTACGACGTACAGGAATCAGATTACCGAAAACAAACAAGCATTCGACTTTGTCTCCGGCAACTATTACCGTAGCGCGTTTAGGATCTCAACCCCAAATTTGGTCTTCTCTGCACTCCTGCCAAGGCTCTCCGCACCAGTTTGTGTCTGCGCCGGAATCAATTACCGGCTTATCGGCCGTCCTCCAAGAGCCCGTGCTTTTCATTTCTCCCCATCTTCCTGTGTCCCATGATACCCTATGCCTATGCCAGGTACCAACTCCGGTAGCTCTGCATCCACACGAAGCCAATCGTAGCAATGACGTACGAGGCCAACGCCTCCTTGGTTCCGACTGTGCGGAAGATCAGATGCTCCGTGCTGTACAGGGCCAGAACGCCGACGAATGTGAGCGTGGTCAGGTTGTACAGCTCTGGATTGGTGATCTGGTAGGCTGCATACAAGCGGATGAGTCCGGTATAAATGTTCTTGACACCGTACACGTGGGCCACCAGGGCGTTCTTTGGCGGTGCAGATGGACCGGAAAACTGCCTCAGAGAAGCGATGGGATTCACGTAGCTGACCACGGAATGCGTGACAGCAGAAAAGCTCGTCTTGACGTACGGAGCTGTCAGTAGATGCTCCAGTTCAAGGGAAAGAAGAGAAGTCGGTTTGGTCCGTAGTTTGGAGTACTCACAAAGAGGAGATAATAGGGGAGATACCCCTTCTCGGTGGATGGCAGAAAACTCATGATTTGGGAAAGCCTGTTCCGGCGGTCTTTGGAGAAGATTCTCTGTCGATTATTTCAAAAAAGAAAAAAAAAATCGTTGATCCGGAGTAGATGTTAACGACAAAACTGTAACAAGTTATCAGTCTTCCGCAAAGTGTCAATATCCACCCGTGCTGACAGGTCTTCAAAGCTCCCCTCACATCCTACGGAGAACTTTGCATTGGATGTCAGCATCTAAACAGGACATTAGTGGGTCGTTGAACTTGCGCACCCTTGGAAATTGGCGCTGTTCACCAGAATGGAGAGAAGGAGTCCCCACATTGTGCCAGATATCCGAACAATGCGACCGAGGTGTGAGCAAACATGCACCGTGAGATGTCAGCTCAAAGGCAATCTGATTTATGAACGCGCGTCGCATACATTTGGTTTGATTAGTGTTCTCACTTCTGCAGCTCGGTGATTTATTTATTCATTGTTACAAAAATTAATGGAAAATAATCTATCTTCAACATTTATACAGGGACGAGAATGAAGATGCCCGTTTAACGTTTGATTACAACGGACGCAGGCCGGTGTCGATTCCTGGCTGAGGTCATCCGTTCAACGCCGAGCTGCAGCCCACGCAGCGGTCCTTCCATGGCTTCAATGAGTGGGCGCAGAGCCGATTAACGGCGCGCGAGCTCGCCATGCTTCACTAGATAAACGTGATTACCGACAAACCAGACTGGCACCGGGAGGTCAACGATGCCGTCGTGGTGCCACAATTTGCGGCCGAGGCTGCGTCGATGAGCCGGTCCCCGCTGATGAGCGAGTAGGCGTGGACGTGGTGCTTGGCGGAGCTTAAGGACAAGGCAAGGTATTTCAAAGAGTCGGGACTTGTCTTTATATTTAATGCAGGCACAAGGATGTGCAAATCAGACAGTCTTGTTCCACTGAATCTGCTGCAACATCTCGCAGCGAGTGTCGAACAGCTATCAATCCAGTAACAAACGGAGAAGAAAATCAACACAGCTTACTCACTCGTCATCCCACATTGGCTGCCACTCGTTTACGGAAAGACTCGCACCCTCGCTAATGGCGGCCGTGTTGGCCTGTTAAATCACGTCGAGTCGATTGGCCTCGGATTTGTGCAGTCCGTGGAGCCTGTTGCGGCGACAGTAGATCGCACTCCCTCGGACCATGGTCACCACCGGTTTTCATCACACTTTCAATGGTTGCCATGTGAAGTTGCTTTCCGTGCGAGTGCAGGCCAGACCCCCAGTGTTAAAATTCAATCGTGCATCAACAACGTGCGTCCACAGCGGCATCGACAATTGTACGAGGTTCTCGAAACACTCCTTGGAGCCGCCATACGATCCTGGGACGAAATCCTGATGCACAGAGGCAAGGCGTGTGGCGAAGTGCACTTTCAAGGCCGGGATCCGATGCGCATCCAGACGTACGGTGCGCAGTGGGGTCCTGATCTACCAGCGTGGGCAGCGGGCCTCGTTCCACATGAGCGTCCACACGCCGTCGGTGTCGGACGTTGTGGCCCAAAACTCGAACACGTATGTCTCCTTGTCGTCGCTGTCGTCTAACACCATGACGTACGGCCCGTATGTGACAAAGCCTGTCGTAGTAGCGCCCGAGGGAGCGTCGTAGCATCAGAAACAAACCCGGCCTGGGCAAATGAGTCGTCACTGGACGAGTCGGACGAGTCGGTGACGACATTATTGTCCAGTATCACACTCTCTCCTACCCACGTTCTATCCACTCTTTCGACACTATGTGGTCCTCCACCGCCCTCGTCGGCCTGCTTGTTGTCAGCGCGGCTGCTTCGACGTCAGGTATCAAGCACCCCACCGGCCGGGTCATCCACAAGCGCACCACTGAGACGGTGCAGCTGTATGCCTACGGGACCAACATCTCGGGTCTGTCCATCGACGCCGGAACGGACAGTAAGTCCACCATATCTGCACATGTATTTAATTTTCGCCCGCTAACTGTTAGACCTCGCCTACCTGGCCACCGATGATGCCGCCTCCAACTTCACTGCCGTGGCCTATACGTATCCCTTCTCTCTGCTATTGTAGCCACTACTGACCTCCCAGGGACCATTGACACCACTGGCGTCGCCGCCGCCACCACGACTGACACCAAGACGAGCGGCAGTGGCTCGGACGCGTCGGGCTCTGCCTCGGGCTCTGCATCGACCTCGGGTACGGCCACCACCAACGGCGCCTCGGTCCTGAACCTGTCGATTGGCACCATTGTCGGTGTTGTCGCCTTTGCCCGCATGCTGTAAGCAGAATCGGGCTACGTTGACTGATCTCATTTCCTTGGCTGGTCACGGAAGTTTTGGTCTTTTGCATATCGTTGGTCTTTCCTTTTGGATCTGTCTATCTTGCACACATTCCTTTTAGTTTTTCTTTCTTGTCTCTCCTTTGCTCTTTTATCACTCTCTCCTTTAAACATTTAGACAGTGCGTCAACGTCATAATATCTCTGCATAACTACTTTCATATAGACGGAATGGGTTGCATCCATTGTCCATTTTGACAGTTTGACGGTTCATCGCACTGTCTACCGCTGTCTACACTGCCTAAATCGGCAAGCCGACCCTCAGCGCCTGCGCACGGTATTTCTCGTCCGTTGTTCGTCTACAATGCAAAAATTTTGCACTCCATCGCTCTCTTTGCGCGCGGTTGGGGGCCACGTCGCGATATTTTTGTTCGGTTCTCACACTTCCTCCACTTGCGGCCCGCAACGTGCATTGCCGTAGCGGCCGTTGTTTCCGCATCTGCCATCAGTCATGGCCCCCAAATTGATGACCCTCAAGGCTATCTTTGGCCATCTCAGGCTGCCCACCAGGCGACCAATTGTCTTACGTTGATTGTTTGCCGTTGTATTGATTGATATTTTGAGAAGAAACGACTACAACTGACGCCCTCACATTTCAGATTCTGCCTTGGACGGTTCGAAAAGTGCCAGAACCGCCGATGATGCCGCCCATCGTCCCATGTTGTTGTATTTTTGTCTGTTTCGAGTTTTTGATGTTGCATTTATTCTTGCGAGAGCGCTATCATTTTCCCACAGATCATGTAAGTCCTCCTCTCCCGGCACGTTCTGTTCATGTTGTCTGTGTGATTGCTTCTCATTTACCCCCTTCACAGCTTTTTGAGCGATCCCCTGGGCGCGAACACCGATAATCTGACAGCTAAGAGAGGTGGACACCGGCAAAGGAAAACAATTACAGAAACGGCGGAACAAATCCAATTGATTCCTAAAAGGCATGAGCATCACAGTAACATGGTGAGACGTTGTGAACTTGTTGGATTTAGGCTCGAATGATGGACAGAGAGCAATGACGCTTTTATTACAAAAAGATAAAAGGCTGTAATAGGTATTCCAACTCCTTTTAACGACGACTCTTTGAATGTTTCGTGTTTCTTGGTTTCCTTTGATGGGACAGTAGGGACAGAAATAATGGCAAGAATAGCAAGGGATGTTTTTGACGCTGGCTTTGTTTAAGCTTTTTTCGGTTCCCATCTTTACTCTTTCCTTTATTTACCTTTGTTCCGCCCTGTTTTCATCCAATTCTGTTGGCTACATCTCTCTCTATTTTTGGCCTACGAAGTATTCGTTTGCCCCTTTGTTTTCCCATCCGCTCTTACATCTCCCTCCTTTGTTGATATGCCCTCTTGTCGCTGTATAGCTCGTGGCCGGGCGGGAAGATGACTGTGTTGCTCAACGCCGCCAGCACGTACTTGCCGCTTGCACGGAGTGCCTGGAGAGCTGGGAACATCCAAGGGTCGGGGAAGTCGGAGGCTTTCATCATCTCGTTGAACATGCGCTCGCCGTCAACTTCAGGAACAGGCGGCACCTCGGCAGGCCATTCTTTTGACGTGCCGATCGACTTTTGCCGGGCAGCCTCGTAGAATGCCTTCCAGCGGGCGGGGTCGCGCAGGTCACGGTTGAAGCCTGCAAAGAACTCGGCGTCCATGGGGATGTTGCCGCGCTCAAGTTTGTGCCAGAACCCGTTGGGCGCCGTCTTGGAGATGGAGTGGTTGACCCATCCTGGCGGGATGCCGAGGCCGATCTCGTAGTCGAGGATGGTCTGGAAGGGCGAGACGACCTACAACAAGTGTTAGCGATGCATAATTGGCTTTCTTTTGCTCACGAGGTTGACTTACACAGACGCCTCCAATGTCAAAGAGGATCACTTTGGGTTGCTTCTTGTCGACCATCTTGATGGTTTCGGTTGGGTAGTATATGACGAGTATCTGGAACAATCCACGCCTCAGTGTACTCTCGAATGTAAAAGAGAGGTTCTTGATGTTCTCGTCGCGCAACCTGACCCCAGACGAACAACGACGTCTGGGGTTGGCGTCTCCATGACTTTGTTGAATCGAGGAGGAGTCCGCAGTGTGGCGGCCCGCATACCGCGTTGTACCGAGGTATGGGAATGCTGGGGAAGGTGAGAGGCACGCCCCAGAGCGGTGCTCGGCGGTGTTAGTAGAGTGGGGGTGAGTGGGGACAGAAGGGACTGAGGAGGACGGTCGCGTGCCATATCACCTGACTCTACAAAAATATCACGTGCGATAAGATAAGTCGGCCCCAACCATGTTTTGTCGTCCCCGACCATTCTGTCTGTCCCGTTTTTGGTCCATTTTCTAGGGCTGGCAGGTGGGCTTTTTTTTGCAGCCCACAAAAGTTGTGTGCAAAAAGTTCGCTGCAGCGCTAGAGTGTTTTTTCGCCTTCACCACTTTGGCTCTCGCGATCGCTTCAGTTTTTTCTTTTCGATTTCCCCCTCCAACCACCACGCAAACATCACCACCCTGCACTGTTCAATCGCAACAGCAAGCCGCCAAAATGGTAAGTTGATACCGCAGAGGAGGTGTAGCCTTTATGGCTACGACCTGGACAAAAAAGAAAACGAATTCGACGACTTCGATCCGAACGCAAATAGCATCGACGACCATCCACACAATACTTGGACAGACACCGGGACAGGACAGAATGAGAGTCAACGCAAGATGCTTCGGATTGGAAAGAGGAGGATTGTCTCAAAAACATCTCTGAAGCGCCAATTGCTGACTCGGGGTTTCTTTTTCTTGTTATAGCCTTTCCACAAGCTCGTCAAGAACAGCGCGTACTTCAGGTATGTTCCTTCATCTTTTTACCCTCGCTTCGCTGGCTTTGACAACGTTGTCTAACATAAAATAGTCGCTTCCAGACCAAGTACAAGCGTCGCCAGCAGGGTAAGACCGACTACTACGCCCGCAAGCGCCTCATCAACCAGGCCAAGAACAAGTACAATGCGCCCAAGTACCGCCTGGTCGTCCGCTTCACCAACCGCGACATCATCATGCAGATCGTCACCTCGGAGATCACCGGCGACAAGGTCTTCGCCTCTGCTTACTCCCACGAGCTGCGCGCCTACGGCATTGAGCACGGTCTGACCAACTGGGCTGCCGCTTACGCCACTGGCCTGCTGATTGCCCGCCGTGTCCTGAAGAAGCTCGGCCTCGACGAGACCTTTAAGGGTGTCGAGGAGCCCGATGGCGAGTACACCCTCACCGAGGCCGCTGAGGGCGATGACGGCGAGGAGCGCCGCCCCTTCAAGGCCTTCCTGGACGTCGGTCTGCAGCGCACCTCCACTGGTGCCCGTGTCTTCGGCGCTATGAAGGGTGCCTCGGACGGTGGTATCCTGATCCCCCACTCCGAGAACCGTTTCCCCGGTTTCGACATTGAGACCAAGGAGCTCGACGCCGAGGTCCTGAAGAACTACATCTTCGGTGGCCACGTTGGCGAGTACATGGAGCTTCTCGAGGACGAGGACGAGGAGCGTTTCCGCTCCCAGTTCCAGCAGTACACCGACGACGAGGTCACCGCCGAGGACCTTGAGGAGCTGTACACTAAGGCCCACGAGGCCATCCGCGAGGACCCCTTCAAGAAGGTCGAGTCCGAGGGCCCCAAGAAGTCCAAGGCTGAGTGGAAGGCCGAGTCGCTCAAGTACAAGACCGCCAGACTCACTCGCGAGCAGCGCCAGGAGCGCATCCAGGCCCGCATTGCCGAGCTGACCCAGGAGTAAACTTGCCGTTTACTTTAAGTCTAGTTCGTAATGTTGTGATGCGTGCCTTGATAGGTTTTTCTCCTATCCCTCTTTTCTTTGTCTCAAAAATATCATGTGCTTGACGTTTTGGGTTTATCTTTTTCTTACATCTCAGCCTCGATGAGTGGGCGGGGGGAAAAGTGAACAAAAATGGTGTTAAAATATTCTAAAACAGTGGAATCTGGACCAAAAATTTCAAAATATATAACTCATGAGCAAAGACTGATGACGGTGAACGTGAACATCAAATGAGAGTGAAAGTATATACATGACGATGTTACCACAAAGCAGATTGAAGTTGAAATTGGCTTTTTCTTGACAGCTCGCAACATGACTCTAGTTCATGTGTGGACGTTGATCGTTGACACAACTGATTCAGTTGATTGCTCACGTGACTATTTATTACCTGTCCCTTTCACACAGGGTTTTGGCTGCATCCCTAGCCACCGGAAGTAACGAGCCCCGACGATCCGGCCAATGTGCAGATGACAAAACTGAAAACCCCAAACGGGCAATAACGGGCAATGCAGCGACGATGCTTCCCTCTTTGTCATGCTGAGTTGATTCCGATTCTGCCGCAAGGGGTGGCATTCTGGTCAGTAGGTGCGTCTCAAGACAAGACGAAGAAGTGCCCCAGGCGATTTTAGTTGAGGTTCAGTTGCGACAAGGGTCCCCTCGATTTAAAATCAGAGAGAAGTTCGACATGTTGTTCGCACCTTCCCACCCGGCGCACCTTCCATAGGGAACCCCCGGATTGACGGCAAGCCCCGAGGGCAGATCGGGCACGTGAATCGGCGTGTTCAGACTACCACACTCTGCTTCCGTTTATGTCTACTGCAGCCCGTGCAAGCCGTTCTCCATCACGAGCTCCATAGCAAATTTGCCATAGGTCAGGCGTCGCGATGATGCATACAATAGCGAGAAGAGGCCACCGACAGAGAACAAGACGTGCCCGCTGTGGCAAAAAAAAAAACTAGACAAACCAGGTGCATGAAGTGCACCAAAAGTAAACAGGTGTGACAGCCTTTCCAGAAGACAAATACAACTCTGTCCACGCAACTCAAAACCACTCCTCCACAACAAAAGAAAGAACAATTTCAGGGTCGGACAAGCAAACAGCGACTGTAACAGGGAGGAAGTGGACAGCACCCACTTGAGCCACTCCCTTGGGCCCTTTTGTGTTGACTCTCACTGCTTGTTGACTCCCCACTGAACCGGCCAGGCAGGGGTCGCTGGAAAACGATCTCCTTTTGGGTCGGTTTGTGGCGTGCTGTCTCTTGACTTTTTCTCGAGTTTCTGTCATTTCCCCACATTTTCATGAGCAGGCCAAGGATTTTTGCATCTGCGTGTTCTGCCTTGTTCAGTTGAAAATGACGACAGTGCTGGTAGATCCTTGAAGGATGGATGGATGCCTCAAAAAAAAAATCAAGGGACCTGAAAAAAAAAAGCGAGAACACGGCCTCGTCGCCGCATGATGACGCCGGCCCCTCGCCGTCCATCCGTAAGTAAGAGAAGAATTCACCGTGTCACAAGAAGGACTGGACATCACCACACGGAAATCCGCACTTCCGTCCAGCGCCTGGCTGTCTTACAGGCAGTGTTGGTTGTGTTCCTGTCATCTCATCCTTCTTTTATTTTGTCCGCCGTAACTCTGCTCATAGACAATGCACACGATACCTGCCGATGGAGCATCGCTGCGCTGGCCGCCCGCTGGCCAATGCGTCGTGTCGTGCGTCGGACAGCCGAGAATCCCCGCGGTTTCTCCGTGCCAGCGTGTGGTGGTGGTAACTCCTCACTCAAAGACAAAAGAGTGAGTCGGTGTTGATCTGGTGTCGTTTTCTGTCGTTTCCTGCGCTGTTCAGCGAAAGCCACCCCAAAGACAGAATAGCGTTGAAGACGGAAGGTTGATTGCGATGCGCGGCCGTTTTTGCCTCATTTGCTACCTCTCTGTTTGTATTCGCCTTTGTCTCACAACATTCGTATACAGGGACTTGTGAGCCGCTCCTCGTAACCTCATACGCTGCTCTTATTCTTGCTCCGCCGATTGTCTCGACTTGTCGATGAGCAGCGCTGACGGGGCTGATGGCCTGCTCAGTCCAAAGATGGCTGCTGAAAGGACTCTGCCAAGACGTTAAAAGAGCTGGGAACACAACTAGATTGGTGATGGTCTGGCTCAGCGACCACAGGAAAACAGAAAGACAGGAAAAGGCTCACTGTTCCAGGGCCTCTCGCACAAACTTGCGTTGCTCACTCTGTTCACTCCGCCGTGTTTCGCCAATCTGGCTGTCTGGCTCTTGATGTTTTCCGGGCCTGGCCAGCAAGAGATGACCTGATTCTCGCAGCCGTCCATCGTGCTGTTCATCTGCAGTCTGCGTCTGCGTGTTTTTGCAATACAACGGAACCACAACTCGAGTCCTCGCACACCAACCTTGCAGCATGTTAGCAAGCGATCCTCCCCAGGGGTTACGTCGTTTTTGTTTGGCACCAAGAGCCAAATATGTCCAAGTGCCCATCCAATTGCGCGCAATAGCCTTGCTGGCTTTCGTTGTTTCGCTATTTCGCTGTCAGTCGCCGCCCAGTCGCTGTCGCCCCAAAATGTGGGCAGCCGATGGATTTTGGGGCCTTTCGTGGTGTCTTGTTAGCCGTCGTCTCCTTGGCCTCCACTATGAAGAGGAACAAGACCCAGCTCCTCGGTCATTAACAGGAATCTAAGATACAAATACGGAGGCCGCGGAAGGACGAATGCAAAATAGGAAACAGCCTGTGGAAAGGCAAACTGACACGGTAGGAAGGGTCGGCAGTGCTTTCTCGCGCCTTCCCGCCACAGATCTCCCTCCTGCTTTCCCGGTCTGTCCAAACTGCATTCCCCCCAAGGAGAAACAAGACAAACAATTGGCTAGACATACTTCATAAAGTGAAGGAAAGAACGAGAGAAGGGTGCAACACCCCGGGACCTGGACTGTCATATAAATTGACACGTTTTCCCGGCTGGCCCTTTCCCTCTTTTCCCCGAAGATGGCTTCATTTGGTATTGCGTGTGTGTGGCCAGTCCTTTTTGTCGATTTGTGTGCTCGCTCTTGCTCCATCTGGCCCATCAAGCTGCATTGGCCTCGCCGACTGGCGCTGGTCCCATCTGCAAAATACCCTTCCGAGCAGATGCGTGCCAGTCAATCTGGGGAAAATTATATTTCTCGCAGTGGAGACAAAGAGGATGCCGCCTGTGCCTGTCATGGTCCCGAAAGGCGAAAGACTAGGCTAATAATACGAAAATACAGTGGAAAAAAACAAGGGACGAAAAACAGTACCGTAGAACCAAATAGAAAGTATCTCACGGAAAAGCGTGGAACGAGGCAGGAGCGATGCGCTACGGAGCAGCCCTTCTCCGCCCGGAACGGAAATCGCACTAAAATATAGAGGAAGTTACTTGCAACAACCTAGGTTGCTCTTCCCTTCACATCGCAGCAGGTAAATTACAGAAGGAGCCCGCCCCGTACTTTTCTTTTGTATTCGTCATGGTATCTTGGGTATCTCGCACCACCTGGCCATATCTCGACTCCGTAGGCTATCGGAATAGCTCGTTCTGAGCCGTCCAGGCTAGGCCAAACCCCGGGGTGCTGGTGCGATAGAATTCCTTACAAAATGGGACAATTGTATCGTTTCCTGTTCTTTTTCCTGGCCGCCCTGTGGGGAAGCAACGATTCGGGCTGATTTTGTCTACCTTTGCCTAGCTTTGGTGTCCTTTGGGGCGGCTTTGGCGATACATTAGTGGTCTTTTCTGCCCGCTGATGATTGGGCGATCTCACGCCTTCTCCCCTCACCCCTGTTGGGTGGTTGGTGCTTTCCCTTTCTGTGCAGTGGTGGAAAGGCAGGACGCACTGGCTTTATTCATCCCATCACGCTTGCCCGCTTGCCCGCTTGCCCACAAGAGCCCCTAGAATCCGCCACTCTGCCTACCAGTCCTTTCCCTCTTCTGTCCGGCCCTGCCAGCCAAGTGTTCCTTTTCCCCCATCGCACTTTCCGCCGTCTTTGTCCTGATCGACTACTGCAACTGCTCTTGGATTGTCCGTATTTTAGCAGGAAAGCCCACCTGTACCTCCCCCCAGAACCTTGAAATCCAACTGAATAAGCGTTGCCTTTCCCTTCTCTTTTCCTCTCGTCTCCTTGGCTCTTTCAATACTTTTCTCTTTCTCTGTGCATTTCCAAGATCGTTCAACTATTGTCGCATTCTCCCCTTCGTCCTCATCTCTTCTCTTCTCACCCCTAAAGTGCGACCCGCCAACCGAACACGAGACCCAGACGGCATTGCATCACTCAGTCCGGCCTCTCATCGTCACAGGCTCCATATTGCGGCGGCACCGCCCAGTTCCATAAAGCAAGCACCCCGCCACAACCAAACAAATCGGCAGCCTGCTCCTAGAGCGACTTGTTTGCCACTTCAACTGAACAGTCCTGCTTGTCACTTGCATCTATTCCTCTGTTTCTCATTCCTCTGTCGACGCCGTCAGACGCAGACGACGCTCGAAGAATCCCCGAGTGCACAGTTCTGCACATATACGCACAAAAACTATACGGCACTGTAACAAACAGTCCGTATTCAATACCATCTATCTTCTCTTCTGAGCGTCGACGACTTCTCACCTTTTCTCAACCTTCGCGGCTCGGCGACATTACGCCTCTCTTCTTGATCGAACCGCCATTTCTCCCAGGATCGCACCACCCCGGTCTGCTATTCTGAATTGATCGAAAGAGCGGCCCTACCCTTCCACCTATTTGCAACCTCGAGACCCATAAGACCCCCACGATAGCAAGCCTCATGGTTCAGGCTACTGTGACGTCGGCTTAACAGGCCATTTCTCCTTTTCGTTTCGTTTCCTTTGTGACTTTGTGTTCTCACGGACATTCCGATTGAACGCTCTCAGACTCCCATCACCTAAATATCTCGAACTCGATCACCTACTTTCTATTCTCACCTTTCACTGGTAGCATCTTCGGCTACCTCTCATATCGCAACCATGAACAGCACCATGGAGCACATCCATGGCATCGATGTCAGCTGGATGACCCATGGAGCACCAAAAGGTTTGTTTCTCCCCTCGTCACGGACATGCTCACTTGTCGCTCGCTCTTTGCGATGTGCGACAGGAATTACCTGTAATTAACCTTGCGCTCCTCTTAGATGGCAACACTCCGAAGCCGACAAGTCGCCGGCGAAACACTCTGCAGTCGCAATCGGCACCGCCGCCGCAGTCCCCTGTCTCGCCCTCTGCTGGTTCGCCAACTGCTTCTAGCCCTCGGGCTACACCCTCCGCATCTCCAGTCCCCATCCCTATCGCCAATGCGGCCGGCGCCTCTCCCACACAACAGCTCTCCTCCTCTTTACCAGCACCTTCCAGCAGTCCGCGCGGCCGGCGACCATCGTGGTTCTCCAATATCTCCTCTAAATTCTCTACAAACCCTGGCTCCAGCCCACCCCAGGCGACCAACACAACCCCGAAGCAGGCCGAGCTTTCCGTTCCCCGTGCAAACATTGCTAAGAATGCGGTTCTACAGCATGCGGCAAAATACGAAGGCGAGGGCCCCTACACGCCTGCACCGCCGAAATCATCTGGCCAGGCCGGTCTTTTGCACGTCCTGCGCCGCTTGTCTACGTCCGGCGGCAACACGGGCCCTGCGGTCAAGGGCAACCACGGTCTAGTCGAGCGCCGTGTCCTGAACGTTGATCGCAACCGCGAGCGGTGCCGGCTCCAGGAGCTTAACCAAGCTAAGCTGCGCCGTGTTGCGTTCTGTGTCGATGTCGAGATTGCACCAATGCCCAAGTACTTGGACCAGGATCAGGTTGCCAAGCAGGCGACCGCGTCAGTCGGTCCGGTCCCGGCCGACAAGTCGCAAAAGAAGAAGACGATTGAGAAGAGCGAAGGCGACGCACTCAAGAACGCCAAGGCCCTTTTGCCAGAGGATCCCAACCAGCCAAAACCCACCGTCAATGCCGCCTCTTCCTTGGTTGTCGCCGCCACTGAGGCCTCCAACCCGGTCGTCTCGTCGGCGAAGCCCGTTCCTGTTTCGGCAAATGCCGTCCCGACCCCACAAAACATCCCACCGCAAGTGCCTCCGAAGAAAGACGCAAACGGCACCGCCTCCCCGAAGTCCAGCTCATCGCCTCCAGTTTCAACCAGTGGCGACGCGCAGACCGATGGCGCAGCGTCCGATCCGAACCGTAAGAAGGAGAAGAAGAAGCGGAGTGAGGAAGAGCGCAAGATGCGTAAGGAGCGCAAGCGGCGCCAGGCTGAAGCCAACGGCATGATCCCTATGGAGATCTACCTCGACAGTGACGATTCAGACACTACTGGTGGACGGAAGAGCACCCCATCTACAGTTCCCACCACACCACGCACACAGCTTGCACCGACCACCAACCCCGTTCGTATCTACCGCCGCTGCTGTCAGCTCCGCGAGACACCTATTTTGAAGAAGGTGACCGAGCAGCTGGCCGATCCGGCTGTCTTCTCGAGCGAACATGGCGTTGTTTCCAAGCTGGACCTGACGGGCTACTGGCTGCAGCTGGCTGACCTTGTCACGCTTGGTGATTTCCTGGCCGTTGTGCCGATCCGTGAAGTCATCCTGGAGAACTGCGGTCTTAATGACGAGGGTCTCCGCGTCATCCTGGCTGGCCTTCTTGCAGCGCGTAAGCCGCAGAAGAAGCATATCCATCTCCACCACTTCCACCGCCACCTCCACAGCAACAGCAGTGCCACGCACATGGGCCAGACCGTTCCAGTGACCGCTGCCCTCCCGCACGGCGAGGTTCACCAGGGAGGCTTTGTCGAGCGCCTCGTCCTCAAGAACAATAAGATTGGTGTTGAAGGCTGGAAGCACGTGTGCCTCTTCATCTACATGTGCCGCTCGCTCAAGGCTTTTGACCTATCGAACGTCGTCTTTCCGCACGTCCTCGTAAACAGCAAGGCATCACACTCGAGCCAGACTCCCGACGCAAAGTCAGCGGCACAGCAGGCCCCCGCCAAGCAGCAATTTGACGTGTGCCAGCTGCTGTCGCAGTCGATTGGTGAGCGTCTCGGTGGCTCGACACTGGAGCTGCTTAACTTTGGCGACACTGGCCTGTCTTCGGAACAGCTAGGTTGGATTGTTGACGGCATCATTCAGTCCGGCACCAAGCGTCTGGGTCTGGCGCACAACGACCTCGACGACGCTGGCGTGCAGCATATCGCGCGCTACCTTGCCAGCGGCCGGTGTGAGGGTTTGGACTTGGGTGGCAACGACTTGCGTGATCGCCTCGAGGTGCTTGCCGATGCCGCTGTGACCAACAACTCGCTGTGGGCACTAAGCTTGGCGGACTGCAATCTGACACCTGCCTCGCTGTGCAAGCTGCTGCCCAAGCTGGTGGAGCTGTCCAACTTCCGCTTCCTTGATCTGTCGCACAATCACGAACTGTTCGAGATCCGGCCCAGCGCTACGATTCTTCTGCGGCGGTACCTGCCGATGATGGAGTCGCTCAAGCGGCTGCATTTGTCGGACGTGGCCATGACCTCGGAACAGGCGATTGCAATTGCTGAGGTCCTCCCCGAGGTCAAGGAGCTGGCGCACCTCAACATTCTGCAGAACCCCGAGCTCACGAAGCTGGCCGATGCCCGCACCGAAGAATCGCAGGAGCAGGCGTGTGCATTGTATGCGTCGTTTTTGGCTGCCACGCGTCTGTCGAAGAGCATCGTCGCTGTCGACATGCCCGTTCCCACCAACGAATCGTCTGAAATCGTGCGCGCCATGGCCAAGCAGGTCCTTGCTTACTGTCTGCGCAACGTCGACCGCGTCACACTCGGCAACCCTGCTGCACTTGTCGTGCTCGGCAACGCCAAGTCGGTGCCACCCACAACTGATTTGCCCGAGGTGGTGTCGTCAGACAGCACATCTTCCAAAACGTCACTGAGCAAGGGCGACGCAGACTACCCCGACGTGCTGCAGCACCTTGTCGGCCACGACGCCACTATTATTGATGTGGATGACGACATTGAGGCTGCGCCTGATGATGATTATGTCATTGGCGGTACAGGTGTAGCACAGGCGCTCGAATGCTGCTTGAAGAACCGTGGCCCCGAGCTTACAGAAGGGCCACCGGGCGCGAATGTCGTGCACGACGGCGACGGTGCTCTTGTGGAAGCGGCCGGCGCCAGCCTGCCTGGACCTGGCAAGGCCAAGGACATGTCGAAGCATCTGCTGCAGAGCGCGCGCAAGATTCGTCTGCGTCTTCAGCCGGCGCTGCAAAAGGCGCGGTCGATGTCGGCCGTCGACAACCAAGCCTACCAGCGCCTTCTCTTCCTCGACAACACGCTGGACGGTATCATCAAGCGGTTCGAAGACGAGTTTCCCGAGACACGTGTGTCGATCGACAGCGGCGTGTCACTGTCGCAGCCCACGGCGGATGCCAAGAATGGCAACCGGCCGCATGCGTCGTCGATGGATTCGGGCTCGGCGGATGCGGATGTCGAGGGTGAGGGCGATACGGCGGCCGTGTTCTTGTCGGACGGTGAGGACGAGACGGACATCTTGCCGTCGCGGCTGTCGCGGTCCAACTCCATCATGTCGCTGTCGTCCAAGGGCCTCACCAACGAGGAAGGTCGTATGCTGCGTGCTGGGCATCGTTTCCGCAGTGGCTGGTTTAAGCACTACAACCTGTTGTCTGGTGTCGACGAAATCGGATCGGACCCACAGCACAACCATGTGCTGTACGAGCTGATCAACGAGATCAACGACGCCAACATCAACAAGAAGCTGGCCGAGAAGGGCATTGTCCGCCTGTTCAAAGAGGACCGTGAAGAGATGCTGCAGATCTTGAAGGAACAAGATCCGGAGCACTGGGACCGGTTCATCGAGTCGCAGGAGAAGGCGCGGGCCAACAAGATGATTGAGCTGGGCAATCCCAATCCCAACGGCGGCAGCGGCAACAACAACAGTGTCAACGGGTTGAGCAGCAGCGCGCTGAGCAATGCTTTGATGGCGGCTGCGGCCGAGAACAACGAGTCGGCGATTCTGGACGATTAGGCGACTGTGCCGGTGCCGGTATCGATGGTTATCGTGGCCTGTGCGTGCGTTTGTTTTTGCTTCATCATGCCCTCACTGCCGATGATGGTGGCCTTTGCCATATTTTGTTTTTGGGAAATCGGATTGGCCGGGCGGTGATGGAGGTTGTCGAAGTGTTTTTCCTTTCGTCTTTCCTTATCCTGTATTTTGTGTATTCCCTCTCTGTCTCTCTCTCTCTCTCTCTCTCTCTCTCTAAGTTCTCAAGCGTTTTCCTTTCTTTTATGACGACCACACAAATAGCAACACTGCTTTTTTTTCTCTCTTTTTCATAATTTGCGCAGAATTCGAATGGCCGTGGACACCCGTTTCCTCACCTCGTTGTTACCAATACCTTGTATTTTTTTTCGTTTCCCTGTATTTATCAGAACGTTAGACCAAGATCGATAAAAATAAAAGAAGAAAGAAAGAGGAACAGAAGAATAAAAATTAAGAAAAAGATCTTGGCTAAGAATTCAAACACTAACCATGTATAAAGATGAAAAGCAAAGGAAACACATTCACTCACATAGTGACCATTGAACGCCGTAGTCTGTGTGGCGAGGGGTCGTCACTACTATGAATGGAATCATTTTGGGGAAACTTGGGGGAAAGAGCTCGCGTCTTCGCGTTTCAACATAACGAGCATGCGCGAGCGTAACTGTCGGCAGTCGATCGAAGTGTTTAATGGATGAGAGACTGTGCGGAACTCGGATACATCCATTCAACCGCCTTGTCTGCCTATTCTTCACCGTATATTCCTGTGCCCGAGTGATCCGGTCGATGAATGCGAGAACGAGGAGAAGGAGAGAGTTGTAAGTCGTGTGAGTGGGCTGACTGAGGCTAGTTGTGACATGCAAGTTTTGAAAGGTGAATGGGAAACGGAATAGGAAGTTAAAAAAAGACAGAGAAAAGGCCTACATCTATCAAGGCAAATGGATGGAAGACGTTCTTGTTGGGAAGGAAGGATCGATTTGATGTTGTCCGCGCCTTCCATCTTGCATGCTTTGAGTCTTGTGGGGCCGTTCTGGCCGTATGAGAGGGAAGTTACTGCAATGGATGGAGGAGGGAAAGGACGAACGACAAGAAAGTTGAAGAGGAAAGAGAAAGCACTGCAGATAAAACTCCCCGGTGTGGCACAACAGCAGTTCTGTGTTGGCGAGCAACCATACTTTAAAGTGGACGGCCAGGTGTTGTTAAGGGTCCGGTTTAGGAGCTTAACGATCATCGGGAAATGGGAATAACGACAACTAGACAGCTGAGCACGTTTGTCCAGGCTTGGCTTTGCTGGCTCTTGGAAATTATAAACTTGCATAAGTATGTTTGTTGGACTGCATCTATTATGCTTTTTAAAAACAAGAATATGCAGTGTCGAACATGGTTCCCGTCCAGCTTTGCTGTTGCTGCCCTCTTGCTGCCTCTCGGCAGTTGTTCTCCCATGTCCAGGCAATAAGTGGGCCGCCGACCTCCGCCAACCGGAACACTCTTAAGCCAAGACAAGCTGCGGCACCGGCAGCACACTGGCACCGGAAGAGGGGAAGAAGATCAGAAGGTCAGTTGAAAGTGGCTGGACGGGAACGGCACAAGTTGACAAAGTGACTACTCCAGAGATCACTGGATATGAAATCGTGGGGAAATCGCCGAGGTCGCCCCACGTCTGCCGTCTCCAGTATCGCAACCCCAGATTCTCGTTTCTATTTCTCTAATCTCATTTTGATTTGGCATACTCGTTTTCATGCTTCGAGCTACTGTTCAGCTTTAGACTATTTGACAAATGAGAACGTCACACAAATCAGATTACTCTCTACTTGTCGATGCCCATTCAACCAGACCTTGGCCGTGGAACTCTTCTGGTGGCTCGGGAGTACGGCAACTTATATATCTGTAGTGTGACCGGGAATGGGTGTGTTCAAAACCGTCTTCTTCAATGACCAGCTCTATCTTGATTGGCAGCAAGGTTTGATGACACTCAAGGGGGTGGAAAGTAAACCAGTCTTCGTTCTTCGTTCATTGTACTGGAAAGTTTAAACGTTGTAAGACAACGATGACTTGGTACAACCGCTTTATTTGAAATAAATGTCCAGTCTTTACACCTTTTGTTTTGGAGATCTCCCATGCGTTGGATTGCCGTTTGACCTGCTTGTCTCTACGTCGTATTACCTGTCTGCTTCTGCTTATATTGGCCAGTCGCCATGCCCTTTTGTAAAGGAGGGCTGAACGGCCTTTCCATTGGCACCCAAAAATGTACAACACCTTTCAGCCGCAATAAGACAATAAAAGATATCACGATCACAAGATTGAGAAGCGAAAAGAACTTTGACAAAAAAATCAGAAGATTAAAAATGCAAAACGTACAGCAGCGGGTATTCGCTGGTCGTCACCGACCCAACTACTAATCCGCCGATTACAGGTTTAACTAGGGGAGAGCGGACGGGATCCCGTGCTTCCCTGTATCTATGGCCGTACGTGAAAGAAGTGTGTATTAGTGTTGATTATATGGGGCAGCTCGCACACTAAATAGAGGTTTTTGGTAGCTCAATAGGTCGTCCTAGGGAGAGGTGCAGTCGCGACTTACACGAGGATGCCTCAAAGACCACTTGGAGTTTACGAAATATTTGCTCCCATTATTTGTTTTCTCTTTCTCTCCCGTCTGCGTCGATCATCACCCGTATCCTGTGACGAACCAAAGGACGGCCCAGCTGTATGAGCGGCAGGGGTATTGTTCAAGTCGCTGTGCGACTTTGGCTGCTCTCTGAAATATGGCATACAATCTTGACACCACCTCCATCGAAAGTCATCTCAGTTCAGATCCAATGACATTCGAATATCGCCAACTTGCCTCTTCTACTTCAACACCTGCATTTTCGTCCATCCGCCACCCCCTTATCATAGCTGACCATCGGCGCTATCGTACTTATTCCTTGTAGAACTTGTTTTTATTTTTCGTCCGAACATGATCTCGCATTGATGCCGATGATGGCTTTGCGATTTTTAGTGTGTTCCTTCCACTTGCGGCCCTTTTCATTTTCATCCTCTTTTTTTCTTCGCTTTTTGCGTCTGCCCTTTTTCCAACGGAGTGGACAAGGCTGTGTCTCAGGGGCCACTCTATGGGTCCTCGATGACGACAAAAAGAAAGAGAAAGATGGAGAGGAAGGGGGCGTTTTGGGCGGAAAAGGAACCCTCCCATCTTCGAAACTTTGAAACTCGAAACCCCTGTCAGCTCTGCCCACCGCCCCGGTCACCCACTACCGGGCGATACAATGGGGCGGCCTAGGCCTGGCCCTCACAATTGCCCTCTTCACAGTGTTTTTGCATGAACATTCACCCCTCCTGAAAATCCCCTGACTTATTTTAAAAATAGGAGCCGGGATGTCTTTGCAGCCAATAGTTGTTTTCCAAACCTCAGTTCCAGGCAGTTGGTCCTCGGCTGGATTGATTCTGCGGTGTTTTATTTGTGGAGGCGGGAGAGAGGGCAAAGAGTGTGTCCGAGCGTCTTCCACACACACACACACACACTCCCAAGACGAAAGAGCCGCTCGTCTAAGTATCACGTTGTGGACTGACTGCCATCCTGTCTTTCTTCAGGTACAATGCAACGCTGCAGAGAGCGTCTGCCGCCCCCCACCAACCTCGTGCATTCTTTGTTTTTGTGTGTGTGTGTGTGTGTGTGTGTGTGTGTACGGCGATGTGATGAGAAGTGAAGTGGTTGAGAAGCTTCATTTTCTTTTGAGCCAAATTATTTACACCAAAGTCTGGTTGAGAGGCAATAAAGAGCAACACCAGCCTTCATTATCACAACAATTGCCAGACTTCACCACACCTCGTGTTCAAAGGGGAGGCAGGAAATGCGCATTGTCCTTCTCATTTTCCCCGTTTGACTCCTTTTCTCCATGAAAACACAGCCACTCGAAAAGTGTTCAGATGGCATGAACGTGCAAAGGCCACTAACTCAGCTGAAAGAAGAATTATGAGATGTATGATGCAGACAAGCGAAGCATCGACGATGAGAGACAGACAGAAGAGTGGCGAGAGAGACATTGAAAGTGTGTGTGTCTGTGTGGCTTCCTATGTCGAGGCGTTGCATGCATATCCGCCCCGGCCCTCTTTCTTTTCTTTTGCTTCCTTTCCTTTCGCCTCTCTGCCTCTTGCTTCCTTTTTCGTCATTTTCTTATTCCTCGTTTTGCATGATCAGACGACACGTCCGAGGTTAGTATCAGTGACCACAAGAGGAGAGTCTTCTTTCTTTTGTTCTTGTGCACCGTGTACACCCTGTGTGTAACAGCACAAAAGGAGGGCCAAGAGGAGGACCAGGGTCTGTATGTAAAACAGATCCTCCCCGCCTCCCCTGCACAGCATTCTTTCTGTTCCCAGACGCTTCATCCCCCCATACACTACTCTGTACAATACCATACAATACACCCCTCATCCCTCTTCTCTTAATCCTCACTCATAAGACTCTTGTTTCTATTTTCCTCGCTCTTTTTGTGTTTTGCCTTTCCCAGGTTTCTTCTACCAACAAGAGCAGTGAAAATCATAATCGCAAAAATCAATAATTCAAACCATCTCATCTTATCTTTCGACTTCCTCTTCTTGATCTTCAACTTCACTTTCTCTGTCTTTCATATACCCAAATGCCTTTACATCACTCAACATAACATACAATATTTGCTCTTCCCTTGCAAGAGCATTCTCCCATCCTCACGATGGAGGTCACAATCCCATCTCGTGACCACCTCGACCGGGACGAAAAGTATTCCTGGGACGACGACAACTTTCGCCCAGTACCACGAAACAAGCCTCGCCTCACCCGCCAGACCGTCCAATGGCCCTTTCAGAGCATCTCCCTGGAGGACAACACCTATGCCCTCCCACCTATCCCTCAGTCTCCATCCTCCACAATCACAAGTCCAGAAGAAGTCCATCTTCCACCACGGTCCCGGGCGACATGGCAGCCAAGAAGGGGAGTTGCTCACGGCTACGGATACGGCGACAGCGATGACGAAGACGACGAAAGCGACAAGAAGTCGACACTCCGCCGATCACTGATCCCCGACTATGTCATCAACTACCTGCGCGGCGAGACACCCGAGACGCTGGCACAACGCAAGATTGAGCGCCAGCGAGAAGAAGAGTCTCAGTCACAGGAGAACTTGGTCGGCGGCGCGGGAGGCCTTCGCGGTGGTGGCAGCCGAAACAGCCATGTGGACGGCCTGCCCATGCCCAGTCCGGTTTACCGGCGGTCGGATGAGCCCATGTTGATAGGCAACGAGTACAATGAGAAGCGCCGCAGCTATGGCACGACAGGCCAGCGGAGACGGCCAAACAAGCGGCGGGGCCTAGTGGCGCACGGCTGGCGTGCTGGTGTTGCTCTGCACGGTGTGCTGGCTCTCATAATATTCGTGGTTGGCCTTTCCGGTCTTGTTGTGGCCCTGACGGTGCTGCATCGTGATGGTGGACGCATGTCCATGGCCACACTCTTCACAAGCCATGCCGTGCCCGTCACTGATGCTGGTTCCGCCTCGTGCTCGGGTGCCCATCCCGTCGCCTGGCTTCTGCGTGCCATTCTGGCCTTGTTCTCGGTGGCTCTTCTCGCCGGTGCACAGTACGTCTTCCAAATCCTCAGCAGCCCGACACGTGCTGAGCTCGATGCTGCCCACTCCGCCCGGCGGTGGCTCGACATTGGTGTTCCCTCGCTGCGTAACATCGTCTTCCTCCTGGGGCAGCGCAAGGCCCGGGCCGTTTTGGCATTGGTTGCTGTGGCCGTCGCGGTGGCATCAACAGTCTTGTATGGAGCCTTGATCAATGTCGTCCTTGTGGCGCCTCTGTCCGCGGCAGCAACACCGTCGTACAGCGTGCTGTTGGTGGCACCCTCTTTCTTGGACGGCTCCCCGTTCAGCAACGCCTCATCCAACAATGCCGGCGGTCTGGACCGGGTGACAATTCTTCAGCTTCAGCAGCTGGCCGCAAACTCGAAGCAGCAGACGCTGAAGAACTTGACAGCGGCAGAGTGTCTGCAAGCACAGTCGTCGGCGTCGACCATGTCGACCGTCCAGAAAGAGCTCACCCTCTTCAATATCAACGATGACAGCAACAACAGCTCCTCTTCCATTTCCACGACCGACTTCAGTGCTGTCCTGATTGTACTCACCGACGACGCTGTGGACTCTCTTCAAATCATCAACAGCTCCGTCGTCCAGACCGCACCGGCCGGATCGGAGTTGCTGGCTGCCGATGCTAGCCTGGGCAGCTCATCCGTGTTTCAGATTACCAACGATGATAGCGAGGGCATTGACCGCTCGGCTTTTGTCATTGACGAGAGTGCTGTTGCTTTCTGTCTTGTCCAGGAGACTGCTATCACGACGACCGCCGAGTCAGCCGACGACAACACGGCAACCACCACCTGCAATGTCACCCTCAACACGACCGTCTTGAGCGCCATTGTCGGCCTCAATGTCGTGACCGTCCTGTCGTTTGCCTATCTGCTACTTCCTCGCAAGGCGCACCGTCACTTCCGCCAGGCACCGCTCATCACTCTTGGCGATGCCGTGGCATCTTTCCTGCGCGATCCTGACCCGACAACGCGGGGTGCTTGTCTGTTGTCCAAGACGGATGTCGTGCAGCACGGTGTCTGGAAGAGTATGGTTGACGTGCCGCAGCTGCCTGGCTTTGGTCCATACCAGCCTCGGCAGTCGACCGAGTCCAACGGCACGGGACAGTCGGCCCAGCAGCCTGAGAATGTTATGCAGCCCATGTTTTTGGAGGCGCCGGCAGATGAGAATAGCATGGGTATCAGCGGCAGCGGCAGCAGTAACTACTTTTGGTTTCAGTCGGTCTCGTTGACTCGCTGGTTCGCAGGTGCTGCCACTTGGTGGGTGGTTGTCGGCCTGGCCTTGGCCGCTATCGTGGTCACCGTCTCGAGCAACAACAGTCTGGGGTCGTTTGGCCAGATCTCACCCTTATCGAGTGCTGTGTACGGTACGTCTTCGACGTCGACCTCGTGGATGACCCCGACGGCCCTTCTTGGTAGCCTCCCCCAGCTGAGCGTCGCCATCCTGTATTTGTTTGTGGACACCCACCTGTCGGCCTACTTCTTGTCGCACGAGTCTGCCCAGTATGTCGCTGCCCACCAGCACCAACGCAACGAACAGCTCCAGCAACACTGCCGCCGTCCGCTGCGCGTATCCTACCGCCCGCGGGGCCACCAGACCACATCCCTGTACCTGACGCTGCCGCAGCCGTGGCACTGGACGTTGGTGGTGATGATCACCGGCCTCATTTTTGCCCTGGGCGAGTCTGTTGTCACTACAGGCGTCACTTCTACCGACAACGAGATTCAGCTAGCCCTCCTCGGTTTCAGTGGTGTCGGTTTGATTGTTGTCCTCGTCCTCCTTGCCGGGCTGGCCCTGTTGGTGGTCGTCCTCGGTGCTCGCCGCACACCACCGCCCAATGCGTCTCTTGGCCGTAACCCTTTAATTCTTCCTGGTGGCTCGTGCAGTGCCGTCATCAGTGCCCGCTGCCACCCGATACCAGAAGAAATGCCGGCAGAGCTAACGGGCCTGAATGGGAGCAACGGCGGACCTTTGCCGCTATGGCTGCGGCCTCTTGCTTGGGGTCCAGTGCCGGCATACCACCACCCTTATCAAGGGTACAACCGACGACGTGGTCTGACCCGGGAGGGAGTGTTGAGAAGTGATGGGACAGTTGGGAGTGTCGACGAAGACAACATCGATGCCATTGTCGGGCATTGCACGTTTTCAAGCGGGCCGTTGATGCCTCTCGATACTGCGCGGAGCTATGCATAGGGGAGAGAAAAGACAGGGGTTTTGAATGGGCCCAAAAAGGGGCATTGCAATTCCCCTTACTAATGTGTTAATGTTTATTTCATATTTATTAGGAAGGATATACGAGAGGGAAGGGAAGGAGCCCATTTGTGCATTTTGAAAACGGAAAGAACCATCGTCGGCGCACGATGCAGGAAGGAGCGGCTGGAGAACCGCCTGGCGTCATATACCCAAAGAACGAGAGTGTGGATTACATCGTATCTTTTATTTATTTTAAATCTTATTTCAATATTATGAAACTTCGTATATTTTGTTGTAGAGTCTCGCCTTTTGTTTGGGTTTGTTTGTTTTGTTTTTAAATAATAAATGATGAATATTTTTAATTAATCAAAAAGAAGAAAGTTTAT
>JANSLP010000214.1:0-56470 GCA_029298735.1 Ophiostoma sp. CBS 140.51
CCAAAGACGACACTGTCTTCAGCCTCGCCACCTTCACCAGCCTCGCCGTCCTGGATGCCGTTCCACACGGACTCATCCTTGTTGCCCTTCTCGAGAGAATAGGGCAGAGTTCAAAAAACACACGAAAATAATAAGAACAAAGGTGTATCTACACATCGCTGCTGATAGTCAATGTTGACATTCATCATCCCATATTCTCATTGTACAACAACAATACCACATACTCGGTTCGCCCATTAAAGACTCGGCAGTCCCGCCAGCTCGGCTACGACATGCCAAAGAGCGGCTCCTGGTGATGTCTTGTTTAACATATCCCTGAACTGTACAACGTTTTCCTGAAGAGGTGCCGAATCGTGTACTACTATCAACATGTTCATCGTTCATCCGAATCTACACCCCTGTCAATGCCATTCGTCGACACCGAACAGCCACTCGCTACACACAACCCGTCGTAATGTTATGCTGTCGACTGTCGTTGCCCGCTCTCCGTTATCTTCATGGTCACCGTTTTCTGTATCACACTGTTTCACTTGTCGCCGAAATCAGATACAAGGTTGGTAATGGTAATGTTGTTGTCAATATAAACGCCTCCATGCAAAAGTGGCTTTGTCTATGATCTATCTGCTGCTGGTAAAGGGCAAGTACGCCATGTGTATGCAAATGTAATGAAGATGTGAAGAAAGCGAGAAAGAAAAAAGTAAACGACCTCGGCAGCACCCCCACGCCTCTCGCCTGCCAGTGTATCGGTGGACGCCGTTTCCGAACGCCAACTGCCTCACCCTGTTCGGTTGCATATGGCTCGGCTGGAGTTGACTCGGATATGCCATACTCGGCCTCGCCTCGCATGGATTATGTTGCCCGCAGCTTCTGCATTCCCCGCTTCCGCTTGCCGCCCACCTCCCGGTTCTCCTCAATCTCCAATAGCGCCTCCCGCTTCTTCTCGCCCACCAGCTTCAGCGCCTCCTTGGTCACCCGCGTCTCCAGGTTGACACCCTCCTCAGACCATGCCTCGAGAGGACGGCCCACACGCGCCTCAATCGCCAAAATCAGGTCCACGTCCCGCTGGCCTACAAATGTCACGGCCTCACCACTACGGCCTGCACGCGCTGTACGACCGACACGGTGGATGTAGTCGTCGGCTAGACGTGGCACGTCATAGTTGATGACGAGCGCCACTTCGGGAATATCGAGACCACGAGCCGCCACGTCTGTGGCAACCAGGATGCGCGCCGCCGCGGCACGGAACCGGCCGAGGTTGTCCGTACGCTGGCGCTGCGGCAGAGCAGCATGCAGTGCTGTCACACGGTGGCCGAGTAGACGCAGCAAGTGGTGCAGGTACGCGGCCGTCGACGTGCGGTTGACAAACACAATGACAGCCGGCAGTGCTGCATTGTGTGCCGTGCTAAGGAAAGCGTGCAGGTAGTGCTCGCGGTGGGTGACGGGGATCGTCAAGTGGGACTGTGTCAGGGTGGCCGGGATGGCAGGTGCATGTGTTTCGACCTCGCACACAAACACGGGCAGCCGGTCCTCGCTGCGGGGCATCGTCTTGAGCGCGCGAACCTCAGGCGTCACTGTGGCCGTGAACAGCAGCGTCTGGCGCTTGGTCGGCGGTGGTAGTGCGCTCAGGCACGTCTCGACGTCAGGGAGCATGCTACCTGAGGCCGCACCGCTATTGTTGGCATTCTTCTCCTTCTTCTTCTTGCCACTGTTGTTGCCATTGTCCGGCATCGTCGTGGCCGCTGTGAGCAAACGATCGGCCTCATCGAGCACGACGTACCGCACACGCTTCAGACCACCAATGGTGTCCTCACCCGAAGTGCGAATATGGTCGGCCAGGCGGCCGGGGGTGGCAATGACAATGTGTGGGTTCTTGGCCAGAGCAATGGCCTGCGGCCGCATGTCGGCACCGCCCGTGACGAGCAGCGCCTTGAGCGGCTGGGGCGCCGAGATGGCCATGAACTGCTCGTAGATCTGCAGGGCCAGCTCGCGTGTTGGTGTCAGAACGAGGGCAAAGATGGCGCTTGGGTCTGCCGACCAGGCCTGCAGGATGGGCACGGCAAAGGCCACCGTTTTACCGGAACCGGTACGGCTGCCACCGATACAGTCGTGGCCACGGAGGATGGCTGGGATACATCCCTTCTGAATGGCGGTCGGCCGGCGGATGACCATGTTGGACAGAGACCGGACGAGCCAGGGCTTCACGCTGATGGCGTCAAAGGTGGTGTTGGGATCGGTCGGTGCCGCAAGCACATTGGCCGCGGCTGCCGCAGCCGGGTCCTCAGGTGCCGTGCCATTGTCGCCGTTGCCCGCAGCAATGGCCTTGACAGCCTCGTCGATTGCTTTTTTCTGAGCAGCAGCTGCATTGTCGTCCGTCGCCACTCGCGAGCGAATACGAGAGGGGGCACTGAACATGGACGAGGCTGGTGCTGCCTTGATAGGTTGTGGTTTCTCTTCCTCCTCATCCTCATCCTCCTCATCCTTCTCGTCGTCGTCTTCCTCCTCCTCCCCGCCGTCTGACTCGCCAGAACTTCCTTCGTCAGACGCGTCTTGTCTCACGCGGCGCTTCTTGCGCGGCTCATGGCTGTCGAGGTAGTCGGACTCGTCGTCGTCTGAGGCGCTTGCCGGCGAGTTGGCGCTTAATAGATCGCTCCTCCGGACCACCTTGCCGTCGGGTTTTGGTAGTATCGATGTAGGCATGGCGTGTATTTGTCGATCGTAAAGTAGAAAGGGGTAATCGAAAATACAGGGTGTGGTAGCTTTGTCGCTTAACTCGAAATTGGAAGGAAGTGCTTCAAACGCCGTGCTGTGGTAGCTGGGAAGGTACGATCAAGGTCAGAGGTGCTTGTATCGCTCTTTCCCAGTATTTTCACTTTTTCTGCCATCAAAATTTCCCATGTGGGACAGAAAAATTTGGCGGTGAGCAGCGCGTCAGGGTCGACCTTCAAGAAATAAGTGGGACCTTTTTGGATGCCGCTGGGCGGGGAATGGTCCGCTTTCCGTCCGCAAAAGACTGGCCAGCCAACACCAAGCCAGGACAGGCTAAAACCCCTGTAGAAAAGCGCACTAATACGGCAACCTCCACTGATGGTCACAGCTTCCATCACGAAGCGCGCGCTTGAGAGAGGAGAAAAAGAAGAGAAAGTCCTGATGGCAACATCCAATGGCAGCACAAAAGTCTTAGCATGAAATTGCATTTCTCTTGTTGAGGAGTCGAAAGATGGAGAAAATCAAAATTACAAGCGCAATGTGACACAGGGGGATGCAGAATTTCGAGAGTCAAAAGTCAGGAACCAAAAGTTGAGAAGATGGATCTCCTGACTCCTGCTCAAAACCAGACGTCGAGGATCGCTGGGACGCGAGGCGACCTTTTTACGGAAAGGAAGGTGGGAGCTGTCATGCATCAAATGGAGCCAACAGCCGAAGTGGTAGCCAACACATAATTTATTTGTATGAACAGCCAACCCTTGCTTGCGGCGGCGCTAAAAGAGCAAATCGTTGTGGGATGTCGTCGAGGAGTCGTTGAACAATAAAAGCATTGATGGACGGATCGTCCAAATTGTAGAGTATGCTGGGGTATATAGCTTTGTAAATGGGACGGAGGATGGTGGCCGTTCATCGTCTTATCTGTGACAGGGCGAACAAGCCTCCGAGAGAACGAGATGGGGAAATATGAGAATATGCAAATCTTAGGAGGATCATAGCGAGGTCAAGAGTAGCCATATCTCCTGTAAAATCCATAGCAGGTCTCTGCACATCCTACGGACATGGCATTGTTGGGATGGGTGGGAAAGAAGAGACGCATTTCCAGGGCCATGCCGTGCCTTTCCAGGTTGAGGGCTCTCTGATTGGTTGACACCCTGCAGACGTGGCGTGGCAACATGACCCCTTCATCTCACTGTTGACAGTGCCTGGCAAGCTCGGGGAGCCAAAGTGCAAATGTCGCGCCCTTGTTTTCCAAACAAATGCAAACTTCTTTGGCCTCAATAGCCGCCGAGCTTCGATGAAGGCTGCAACCAGCTGCAACCAGCTGCAACATCGAGACGAATGGAGGGCCCGGCATAGCAAGCGGAGCCGGTCCAAGGGGAAGGAAGACAGGAGGAAAAGGGAAATAAAGAATAACGAGAGACTCGTGAGTTTGAGCGCGTGCATTTCGCTTCTACTTCTGCGTGTCTGCAATGCGATTTCCGGCCCCTTTCTGACCTGTCTTGTCTGCTCTCTGGTTCGTGTTGATATGCGAGTCCACTCGGGTGTAGTTCCACTTTGAATTTCACAGTCCTTTGACCAGTCTGCCTCTGGTCGATCGTCGTAAGGCCTGGCCTTTGGCCTGGCCACACCACTTAATACTGAGTAAATGTCAGCCCTGTTGGGTACCACCGCCGGCCGAGAACACCGCATGCTGTGGAATGTGTCTGTATCTGTACCGCACCTCGCAGATGCGCAGATGCGCCGTTCGATCCGTGTCGACTCTTTGCTGCAGCTGACAGTCGTGTCTGGCGGTGAGGCCGAGTTTGTTGTGCTCCAATCGTCGAGCACCGCGGACTTTGTTTATTTTGTTTGATTTCTTCTCGTAAAGCACCCCACTGCCAATTTGTCCCTGGCGGCAACTGATGCAGTGGTCTGGCCCTGTACAACAGTGATCGCCTGTCGCAGATGATCCTCTCGAAAGGCAACGCGCATCTGCGACAACACCGGCTCGCTGGTCCGCGCTCTGTTGGAGAGGGGAGAAAAGGCTTGGTGGGAGGTGGGCTCGGTGGGGACCTTTTTTCTTGGGGGTGGTGGAGACAGGTGATGAGACCGCTGACGAACGGCGACTGCTCCTGCTCGTCCTGCTCGTCCCTCGAATGCTCCTTCTCTCTTTGCCCCTGTAACAAATTGTTGTTGACGTGAAGGAAAGGGCCGGGGCAAGCAATACCATTCGCCCCTTCCCGTGCTCCTCCAATCGAAGCTGCAATCACGCGTGACGAGAGGCAAAGCAAAGCAAAGCAACGCTCCATTTACTACACTGTCCCATCCTTCCTCCATGTGAATAGTTGGCTGTTGTATTGAATCCAACGGCCCCTGCCATACCCATTCCCCTCTGCCCGCCTCACCCGCCAAGGGCCCAGCCCAACAGCGGCATACCGCACCTGCCATTTCTTCCAGGCTCTCTCTCGCTTCTCTCGCTTGCTATTTTCCTGCGACTGTCCTGCCTCGTTCTTTCCCGTGTTCTGCCCTTTCCTCCCCCTTTTTTGTCTGCCGCTCTTTCCTTTCTCATCCCTGCCTGCACCTTCCGTACTTTATTCCTTCCCTCGTTTCTGTCGGTCCTTCCCTTTATATAAGTGCATTCAACAAACAAGGAAAATAGGGAAAGTCGGCTGCTTTGGGCTGGCTTGGTCTTTCCCCCTCTGCCCTACCAACCGCCAACGGCTTCCCCACACCAGACCGTTTCGGGCAACGCCCGTAGGACTTGCCCATTTTTATTTACAGCGTTTCCAGCGTCTCGTCCAGTGTGGTGCCCTGATGCCCTTGTCCAGTCCAGTCCCCTCGAACCCGCCTTCCCACCCAAAAAGCAAAGTGCCTGAGAGTGCCTGAGTGCCTCTTGCCCCCTTTAGTTTCGGGCTGCTTGCCCCTCTCCTAAAACGCACTAACGCCTGCGCGGGCGGCGCATCTCGCAACCTCGACCCTCGACTCGTCCATTTCTTTCCCTTCTCTGCCTCTTCCCTTCCCGTCTCGACCTCTTCTGTTGTCCTTCCTCGACCTCTTCTCCTCCAACCTTGCCGCATTGCTAGGACATCTTGGTCCTTGTCGACGACTCGCATCTACCCTCGTTTGACTCTTTCTTTCGCTTGCCTGTTTCTCTTTTCCTTTCGTGGCCTATTTTTCTGCCTCCGTTTTCGACCTCGACTCATTGCGAGCGACTTTTCGTTGTCTCTCGTTTTTTCTGCATCGTCTTTTGGATATACTATACATACGCATGCTTTTTGGACTGCTCGATTTCTTGGATATACGATCTAGCAGCTTCCGCTTCGTCTCTCTCGATTCCCCTCTCGTATCCGACAACATCTCTCGACATCCCACTTGATTACTTCTGTTTCACCTGCGGCGACGCGACAGACCTCGACCTGCAGAAGAAAAAGCGAAGCATATCCGTGTTCAGCTTGGTCCCAACAGTCATATACGGCTTGACATCGCTCCTTCAACTAGCCGGACGCGAGCAACAGCTTGGGCCACCTCTACAGTGACTTCTACTAGAGTCTCGTGCCTCTTTCGTTGGGCCGTGATACTCTGGTCTTTGACCCCCTCTTTGTCTTTCCTCGCAACCGATTTCATACGCACGCACACACACACAATGGCTGATCAAGGGTCTAACGGTCCCGTCGCCGAGGGACGGCCTCGCGTAAGTGTTTTTGGAGTCCATTGCTTTCTCCCAAACCGGCCGACCAATTGCCTAACTTTCATGTCTTGACAGCTCTCATTGGCAACGCCAAACCACGACAATGCTTCGGCTCCTCCTCCCCTCCAGATCCTCCCAAACTCCTCTCCAGCACCACTTCTCCGGCCCGCCTTGGGGCCACGGCCAAATGCCGGCGCGCGCCCACCCCGTCTCGGCCTCGCCATTCCTTCTTCAAACACCGTTAAGCCCGTTGGCGCACCTCTCCCACAACTCCAGCCTGTCGGTCGGCCCCAATTGCCCGTGCTGCACCTGGCGACACCAATGGGGAGCCAGGGTATCCCGCACGAGCAACCACTTGGCCGTGGCCAGTCTCTTCAGAGCGCTTCGGGCGGCAGCGAGAGCAGCGCAGCACACAGTCGGTCGGGCAGCTTTGGCCCGCTCGACGGCCGCGCCAGTAACCCAACGTCCGCTGGCTCCCAATACTCAGCCCTCTCCTTTGCCAGCCAGTACGGCATTGGCTCTAGCCGCCCGCACGGCACTCCTGACCCCGTCTCGGCCGTGGGCTCCATCTACTCGGAAATTAGCGAGGGTGGTGTGGGTATGGAGCGGGAGGGCAGCATGTCGGGCCTGGAGGCATTTGACCAGCAGGCTCTGGAGAAGGCGCGCACATTGGATGTGGAGGACCTCGACGACGAGGGCTGGCGCATTGCGAGTATGGAGAAGCGCATTATCGAGCTCGGCAGTCTTGGTGAGGGTGCCGGTGGTGCTGTCACACGGGCGCAGCTCAAGGGCGGCAAGTCCATCTTTGCGCTCAAGGTGATTACGACCAACCCGGACCCGGACGTCAAGAAGCAGATTGTGCGTGAGCTCGGCTTCAACAAGGAGTGTGCGTCCGAGCACATTTGCAGATACTACGGTGCCTTTGTCGACCCAGCCACGGCGACCATTTCCATCGCCATGGAGTTCTGTGAGGGTGGTTCGCTCGACAGCATCTACCGTGAAGTCAAGCGCCTGGGTGGTCGTACGGGTGAGAAGGTCCTGGGCAAGATTGCTGAGGGCGTTCTGCACGGTCTGACCTACTTGCACTCCAAGAAGATTATCCACCGTGATATCAAGCCCTCAAACATTTTGCTCTGCCGCACGGGCGAGGTTAAGCTGTGCGATTTCGGTGTGTCTGGTGACTTCGGAACCAAGGGCGAGGCCAACACCTTCATTGGTACAAGTTACTACATGGCCCCCGAACGTATTACCGGTCAGACCTACACCATTACCTCTGATGTGTGGTCAACTGGTGTCACGCTGCTGGAGGTCGCTCAGCACCGCTTCCCCTTCCCAGCCGACGGCACGGAAATGCAGCCGCGTGCTGGCCTGATCGATCTGTTGACGTATATTGTGCGGCAACCTATTCCCAAGCTCAAGGACGAGCCCGATGCCAACATTGTCTGGAGTGAGAACTTCAAATACTTTATCGAGTGCTGGTATGTCGCCCCATCCACTCCATTTGTTTTGTCTTATTTCTTCTTTTACTAACAATTCGCAGTCTCGAGAAGGACCCGAACCGCAGGGCCACGCCATGGCGTATGCTTGACCACCCGTGGGTTAAGGAGATGAGTGCCAAGCGTGTCAACATGGGCCGTTTCCTATCCAAGGTCTGGGGCTGGGACGAAGAGCCGAGCCAGGTGGCCGACGGCGGCACGCTTGCGGGCGGCACACTGGCAAGTGCCATCAACTCGTTGAACCTGAACAAGTAAGCCCACTCAATACGTGGCTCAAAACAAAGACTGCAACCTATACCGTTGCCCGTTCAACCTTCACAACTCAAAATGACTTGGTGAGATGTATATGCACATCGCGAAAGACTGGAGAAAGCAGAGCGATTCTTGGAGAACCTTCCCTTTCTTTTATAATTTGGTCTGGGTGCTTTTTTGAACATTTTTTCTTGTATATTTGCTTAGGTACCATTTTGATTCCTTGAAACGAAGACATGACATGCAAATAATTCATTCAAATTACGTTTGAGATATTGATATTGGTTGATCTTGATATTTGAATGTTTTCTATGCTGGCCACAGGCCAAATGTTGAGCTATGTGATTGCTATATGCCGTGTGATGTGTTTTGTCTATATTTTGGGTATCTCCTAATGTCCTTATCCCAACCTACTATCCTTTCCGTGTTGAAACCGTATCCTACCAAGCCCCCATAACTCCTCGATATTCACATATAAAGCCTAGCCTCCTTAGTTCGCCGCCAGAATCTCAGCAGCATCAGGCGGCGCGCTCGTATCGATCTTGGTATCGGCAAACCGCTGCATCTCGGCCTCATGTGCCTCACGCAGTGCCCGCTCGGCCGCATTCTTCTTCTCGTGGCTCACGTAGCTCGCGTACCGCAGCGTGCCCAGCGTCAGGATGGCCATGAAGATGATACCGAGCACAGACCGCCGGATCAGCACCCACCGCAGACCCTCAATCTCGGAGCGCATCTCACTGTTGAGCATAATGGTGATCTTGTAGCTGAGCTGCTGGATGGCACTCTCGAGCGTCTTTTGCTCTTCACGGACGGCCATCTTGCGGTCGTTGAACAGCTCCTTGACGACGTCTGCGAGCGTCACTAGTTCCTGGTTGACAGACTGGGCAGCGATGTCTACCTCGTGCTGCAACAAAGTGCGTTGCTGGCGCACGAGCTCGTCGGCGCGGCGCCGGTTATTGCGCACCTCGATGCTGAGCTCGGCACAGGCCGCCTTGAATAGGTACGCCTCGTTCTCGACGTCACTCTTACTGACGAGACCGGCCTGCGCGACGTCCAGGTTCTGTGCGAGCAGTGACCGTACTGCCTTCATGGCTGTAATGGCCTGCTCCTTCTTGTACCCACCAGCCTCGAGCTGTTTCACGAGTGAGTAGCTGTCAAAGTGGTGGACATATGGCGGTGGCGCGAGATGTGGTGGCAGAAGCTTGTTCTGTGATAATGGCTGGCGTGGAGATGACAAAGATGCCTGGTCTCCTGATCCTTGCTGTTGCTGCTGCTGCTGGTCGGACTGTCCTTGCTGATCCTCACCCTGTCCTTGTCCCGGCTCGAGAATCGCGCCGATTGTGACCTTGGGAGGGCCGAGCTCAATCACCGGTGATGCGCCGCCGAGAATATCGGCAGCGGCACTCGCTGTTTCTGCTGCTGTGGTGGCTGCTGCTGCGGCCTCGGCGACGACGCCTGCTGGATCGTTTGGAATTTTGCTGGAGTCTGCGCCGTCTGTGCGGCCAAGAGTCTTTTGTGCGTCGGCGGCTGGAGATGAAGGGGACGGGGTAGTCTTTGTCGAATCTGTCGTCTCGCTAGATGAAGCTGGCTTCACAGTTGAAGCAGACTGCTCTGATGGACTTGCTGCAGCACCTTCCTTCGTTTTGGCCTCGGCCGCAGCGGCTGCCTTTGTCCGCTTGCCATTCTTCTTCGCTGGCTTCTTCTCTTCTGTCGGCGATGGCGCTTCCGTTGTAGCTGCAGTCTTTACTTCTTCTGTTGTTGGTTGTTGTACTGGTGTCTTTGTGTCACCCTCGGTCCTTGTGGACGCCTCCTTCTCGGTTGTGGTGGTGGGGGTCTCTTGTGGGGCTACTGCCTTGCCGTGTCGGGGAAAGGCGACCTGCTTCGGCATCGTCGCGGAGCCGAACGCTCTCGAGGTTGCTGGAGACTGTTGCTGGTGCATCCGAGCGCTTTGGGAGCTCGCATTGGCTCCAGAGGTTATGGTAGGCCGCTGAGCCCGCGTGGTAAAGAGGGACACGGCCGGCGACGCGCCTCGGCACCAGCTCGGCTGAGTCGGCGGGTGATGCGGGGCGGCGGTGGCCGTCGACATGGCCCTGGAAGAGGATGCCGGCAACTTCATACACGAAGAGTGTCTATTGCTGTCCTTTGTATAGCTGCTGTCCCTTGCTGTCGTCGTTCTCGTTGTGCTGCTGCTGCTTGCACTTCCGGCGCTGCGTAGGAGCTGCAGCTGTTGGACTGGCGCCGGCGCCAACGCGAGCAGCCTGGCTGCAGGCATTCTTGCAGTTGGGTTGGGTGACTGGTGGTTCGGGAAAGGGAGAAGAGGGGGGGAAGAAGTGTCGTGAGGACTAGCAGCAATGCATGGTTGTTGGAAAGGTGTTTGTTTGCTTTTCGTTTGCGCGTTAATGAAGCTGGGAAATTGGGAAAGAGGCGAGAGTAAAGGGCGTCTCGGCAGTCAGGCGGCACTTTCCCTTCCTGTGAGTCTTTAACAGAGGGTGGGTGGATAGGTGGATAGGTGGATAGGTGGAATGGTGGATTGGTGGAAGGTGCTCACTCAAAGGTCCAAGGAAAGAAGGTGGATCCCTTCTCTGGGGCGGGCTCAGGCGGGTTAGAGTTTCTTGTTTCGGCGTAGGCCTGAAGGCTTTCGTCGGCCAGTGCCGGCACGTGTTTCTAGGCCCGAAATCGTGTACAGTGTGTGAGCAGTATAAAGCACAACTTATTACACTGTACGAATTGACGTCTGTTAAAGCAGTTCATGATCCTTCCACGCCTTTTCAATGCATCTGATATTTTTAAAATTAGTTTTTATTTTGTGACCGATAGGTCTAGTCTATGAAAATTCTACAAATGAACATTGTACACATTATATATTTTTATACAAAAAATGGCTTGAAGAAAGCCTTGCTACGACAGTCGCTTCTCTTCTTATTATGAGTACATCCTATTGTGGATGTCACTCCTATGCAGTACTTTCCAATTTCACTGGATAACTCTCCTGATTTCTTTAATTCGCTCGCCCCATGTCTCCCATCATCTAATAGTCGTCCACCCAGCCAAACACCTCGCTGACCGCCAGGGTGTTGGACCGCAGACTAATCAGGGCCAGCACAATGCCGGCAATGTCGACAACGAGCAGTGCCGCGGCCGCCATCATGAAGCGTGGGTTGAACACCCGGTAGAGCATCAAGTGGCGCCGCAGGTGGCCGGCCCATGCCATGGTGGCGAGGGCCTCAACGGCAAAGTAGGCAGCAAAGCCAGCGAGGGCGCGGCTCGTGGGCGACAGGAGACCGCCGCGACGACGAGGGCCCGTCTTCCAGAGGGCAAGGAGAGGGACGGCGGCGACGGCAAACAAGTGGCCCGGGAACGTGTTGGCAACAATGACCAGTGGGCTCCAAGGGTAGCTGACCGTAAAGAGCGGAATAAAAGCACTGTCCCACTGGATGCTGGCAAGTGTGGCCTGGTGGCCCGTCGTAAAGTAGTGGAAGTTGGCAAGCATGGCCAGGATGACGGGGCCAATGACAGCAACGGACGAGGGTGTCGCAGTAGAGGCAGCGGCCGCGGCGTTAGCAGAGGCAGCATCGGTGGCTGTGGCGACCGACACGCCGTTAATGGTGGCGGTCGGGCCGGCCTCTTCCTCTTCTTCAATCGAGGCCAGCAGGCTGCGGTTGCCCGTGCTGACGTTGGTGCCACGATCACCGCTGAAGGCAGGCTCGTCGGCATCAGGTACCTCGGGAGCGCCCGACTTGAGGAGATCGAGCAGCTCCAGGAGCGACAGAATCTGCCACAGCATCAGAGCGAGCGCACCGCCGCCCATGGGCTTCGACAGCTGCACGCCCGCAACCAGCAGGTTGACTACCAGCAGCAGGTAACGTGCGCCGTGCGCATTGGCGTAACCGAGGACAGCGACCTGTGCGCGGTTGGAGCCAGGAGCCGCACGTGCCGAGAAGGACACACAGGGGCCAGCCCAGACAAAGGCAACTGTACCTGCCACAAGCGCGAGTCCCAGCACCGTCTGGGCAACATACACGGAGGCGGTCTTGATAGTACCTGCGGGCAGAGTGTCAGCCCACCAGTTGCCGCTGTCCGCAGCGTCGAGCATCCAGTACACGGCAGCCATGAAGAGACCGCCGCGAAACACGTAGCCGATCCACGTCGGGGCTAGGCCCTCGTAGGACCGTGTCGGCTCAAAGTAGGAGCGCACGATCGTGGGCATAATGAGGAAGACGGCAAAGGGGATGGCCAGCTGCCAAATGGCCGATGTCGACGAGTTGGCGGAGGCATAATACGTCGAGGTGCAGTATGGCATCTGCTCCTCACGGCACAGCTTGGACAGGGATGCCAGGCGGCCAAGCAGAACAAACATGACAGAGTGGTAGATACCCAAGGCGCGGTCGCCGGGCTTGACCAGGCGCAGAGAAGCCAGGGCAGCGACGAAACCAAAGGTGGCCAGGAAGAAGAGCAGGATATGGTCCTCCCAGATCGTAAACGAGTTGGATGCAAAACCGGCCGACTGGGCGACTGTGAACACAAAGGCCATCCAGCCCCAGATGCTACTAGGCAGCAGACGCCACAGCCGGCGGCGACCGACACGGCCAAGCAGCTGCGCTGAGACAGTGAGTGTGCTCGTCAGAGCAGCGTAGCCTGCGAATGCATACCATGGCTCGGTGCCGCCCTTGACAACAGAGGCCCAGGCAATGCTGGCAGACATGGCAGGAATAGCACCCACCAGGGCGGCAACGACAAGCCATGCGTGCTGGTTTTGCTGGCGGTAGAGGTCTGAGTCTTCGTCCTTGTTCTTGCTGGTCAGGTCCTCGCCTTCAACCAGCTCGCCCTGGAGCTCGAGCAGCATCTCGGCATGGTCAAGTTCAGCGTCCTCGATCAGGGCAATGCCCTCATCGTCATCGTCGCCCGCGTCACCACGGCGCGAGGCGTACAGCAGCAGCGAAAGGACACCGGATGCCATAATAGCAATGCCGAGAACCATGCTGCCGACATCAAAGTTGGCCCACAGCTCCTTGCAGGTGCGCAGCGTCTCCGCCTGGTACACTGAAAGCGCCGCATAGGCCTCGGCCATGGCCTGCTTTTTAGCAGAGGACGCGATGGGTGCTGGCCGCACGGGAGCACCAGCATTTTCAAAGCCCTGTGCCTCCGCGTATGACGCCTGATAGCGGTCAATACCAGCTGCCGTAAGCTCACCAACAGTAGCCAGGTTGGTCCAGTCGTCACCATGAGGGCCCACAAAGGCCTCCTCGATCGGCCAGCCCAGGTTGTTGTAGGGGATAGGGAGACCCAGTAGCAGAGACAGAGTGGGCACAAGGTCGATCTGGTTGACAGGGCGCTCCTTGGCGGTGGCAGGCGGCGTCACAAAGGCCGGGTCGGTGCGGCCAAACAGCGGACGGCGCGCGTACATCCACAGCGCAGCCTCGACCTCGTCGTCGCTCTCGCCGCCGTGATCGCCCTTGCTGTCCATGCCGTGGTCGCCCATCACAACCAGCAGTGTATCGTCGTCGATCGTGGCAACAAGGCGTCGAATAAAGTCGTCCATCTGCTGCAGCTTGTCGCGCATAGCAGGGTGGCTAGGGCCATAACGGTGGCCGGCGTGGTCGACGCCCAGGCAGTGGCCGATGAGCACGTCCCAGGGCTGCTCCTTTTGCACCTGAGGCTCCATGAGCGGGAAGATGTGCTCGAGCACGCCGTTGTCCACAGTGTGCAGATCCCAGACGTTGAAGCTGTCGTAGGCGTGGCTGACGTTGGGTGCAAAGTAGCCAGGGAAGAGCGCCGTCCAGGTGTCGTCTCCCAGGTGCACAATGGTCTTGTTGAGGCTGCGCATCTGCGCCAGCAGGTTGTCCTCCTCGACGGCGGTGCCGGCAAAGTTGCTGCCCATGTCCATGAACGTTGGCAGAGTGCCCGTTGTGAGACCCTTGAGGCGCTGCAGGGTCGTGGTCGGCGGGTCGGCGATGAAGGGACGTAGAAACGCGTGGGTCGGGTCGGAGACGGCGGTTTCGTAGAGGAAGGGGAACGAGTTGTGGAAGAGCTCGGCCTGCGTGTCGTTGATGCTGCCGGTACCGACGGGAACGGTAAAATCGTAACGGAGCGCGTCAATGAGGACAATAACGGCGCGGTCGAAAGTCTTGGGGTGCCAGCAACCCTTGGCCGGATCAGAAACATGGCTGCTGCTGCTAGCGTCGCTCAGTGGGTTCACGGCACAGCTTGACTGCTCGTCCAGGACCAGCCGGGTCAGCAGGAAGCCGGATGTGAAGTAAAAGATGCCAACAGCATGCACAGCGAGTAGCCAGAACCAGAAGCCCACGGTCCACAGCCAGCGACGCTCGTAGGCGGATTTGCGGGCAACTTCGCGAAGAGCTCGCCGCCGCTCCAGGGCCGTGGCGCGGTTGTGCTCGGCATGTGCATCTGTCTTGCCGGCCCGCGCGGCATCCTCAATCTGCTTGATGCGGTTGGCGGCAGCAAATTGCTTGGCAATGGTCTGGTATTCGGAGTTTGTAGTCGACGATTGAGAGGGCGTCGCCGCCTTTTTTCTGGAGCTTGGGGGCGCCATTGCGGAAGAGTAAACGGCAGAGGAAATCGTAAAAGGAAGTAGGTCGAAGAAGAGATTCGCGTGCTATTAGATGGAAAGGATTCGAGAAAAAGAAAGAGTGAGTTCAGAAGGTGCCTCGCGAGGCAAAATAGAGCATCAACATGTGGCGCATGGCCATGTTTCGAGGGGATTCGGAGATGGATGGCTGTCGGCGATGCTGTCGATGAAAGGGGTACAACAAAAGGCAAGCAAAAAAGAGAATGAAGAAAAGAGAAGAAGAAAAAAACACAAAGGAAACGGGGCACAAGGACGCTGTGCTGTCGATCACCGAAAGGGTGCGTTGGGAGAGGAGAAAAGGAGAGAGGAGAGAGGGATGGAACGAGATGAGGTTTGGAGCCCCCAAAAATTACCACGGACTAAGCAAAGAAAAAAAGTTGACGTTCGCGCCTTCTCTGCCGCCTCGTTTCGCGCCGGTCGCAGCTACTAAAACGGGGTTTATTGTTTTGGTGAGCTTTTTGGCCTTTTTGACCACGAACTCTTGACGGTCTTTCTTTTCTCCTTCTTGACTCCGTAATAAATTTTAAGCTTTCCGTTGGTCGCCATTGGCAGGAGCGACCCTGCGACTCTCGCAGCTTCCTGTCCACAATTCGCGTTGTTTTTTCTCACTTCGCGCCGCCAACGTGTTCAGATTAGCAGAGAGAAAACAGCGCCAGACGCTCGGGAGTGGCGGCCCCACCAAAGAAGCACTGATCTGTGGCGTCCTTCCAAAACCCACGACTCGAAGCAAGATCGGACGGCATGGCAAGAACGACCAGCAATTTCTAGCATATATATACGTCGGACTATTATTGTGTTCGCACGAGCATTATATAATACGACGCATATTCATATTATGCAAAAAGGAGTAATTAAGCTTTCGACAGCCAGGAAAATAACAGCAACCGAAGGGGCGAGAGTGAACGATCAACAAACAAAAATAGACGTTTTGCATGCCAACGACAGCACATCTGATTCGCTCGTCAGCAGCGATCCATTCTTGATATACTACTTTGGTCACGATGGTCACGCTTTCCTTGTGAGATTCTTCAGCAGCAAAGAACAGACGAAGTGAAGCAAAGGCAATAAAGATGATGATAAAATGCATAATAATGAGATGCAGTAAATGCAGTAGTAATAATACAATATGTACATGAAACTATACAGAAGAGGGGTCGAGCATGCAGCGAGAGGCCAGGGTGGGAACACGAGCATGCGTCCTTAAGTCCTTGTCTAGCTCACAGCATACTGTCCTCGAGATGAACAAGAATCGTGGAGACGAGCAAGGGTTGGTCAGTTGTGCTCATATGCCAGATTGGTCCACTGTTTCCACGCATATCCTGGCGTCTCGCCGTCGGTTCTTTTCGTTTTCGGCCTGCTGCGAATATACCTTCCTGCTAGGTCGGTGTGCGGTTTAAACTACCACGTCGTTGTCATCCCCCCAAAAACACTTCTGCGCCGTAAAATAGACAAAGGTACCCAGTAATAAATGTGTGTGAAATGAGAGTATGAAAGACAGAGGGAAAAATAGATTATGGTATAAATGTGTGAAGAGAAATGAGTGTAAGAAACGAAAGATTATGAGGCAACAGGAAAGAGAACAGAAGGAAACAACAAGGAAAACGTCTCAAAAGTTCGGGTTATTTTGAGATGCACCCTTAGTTGTAGTCCCGGTACTGCTTCTCCTTCAGGCCACCAATCTGGTCCATATCGATGGAGTAGAACTGGCTCTTGCTGTCCTTCTCGTATGCCGGCAGCTGCTCCTCCTGCTCGGCCACGGGCTCCATGCCGACGGCGTTGTGCTCGCCAACGCGGACGACGACAACACGACCGCTCTTGCGGCGGCCCATCTCGTCGTGCTCGTCGGGGAAGGTGATGCGGATCTCAGGGACGTTGTCAGGCGAGTACGGCGGCGACTGGGGGTTGGCAAGCATGGGCTGGCCATCGCGGCCAAAGATGAGCGTGGACGAGCGGCCTTTGGCGTTGGTTGTCTGGATGGTGAGGCCGTGGGGGTTGCTGTTGCCGGCACCGGCCTTGTCGTTGTACTGGGGAAGGCCCATGGCGAGCATCTGCTGGCGTCTCTTGATGCGGCGGAGCATGACGAGGGTGGAGGTCAGGAGCAGACCGGAGAAGACAATGGCGAGCAGGATGATCATGGCGGTGATCGTGTGCTCGTTGCCGGACTCGCCGTCGGAACGGGCAGCCAGCTGGCCGCGGGAGAAAAAGTGCGCGAAGGAAGACATCGTTGTGGTTGTGAAAATGGGTGACGGAAAATCGAGGGGCGAGTCGTGTAAATGTTATAAGGAAGTCGTCGACAACTGTGTGAGTGGCTGGTTAGCAAACAGTTCCAAAGGACCAGGCTTTCTCTTCCTTGTGGTGCGATGCTATCCCATGATCCTCAGCCGGCCGCCTTCCCGGCCTTGCTTCATGAGGGTCATGGCCACCCAGAGGCCGGCCTTTGTTGACAAGACCGGGCCGGCCATAAAGGCCTAGGTCGCGATAGCCATTCAACATCCACCACATGGCCAGCCACGGCCAAACAATCCTTCGCTTTCGTGGTAAACATACAGGACAAACGAGGCCGATTCGGAACGGTCGGCTTCGTCGGGTAGTGTCGAGAATGGTCGTAAATGGGTAGAAACAAGTGATGATCAAAAGTAAACAGTCGGTGATGTGTGTTTCTCCCCTAATTAGAGTATTAAAAAGAACGTGATGTGTGGTAAAATCAATTAAAAAGATTGGACGGTATTCTACTTCAAAAAGAGAGCGTGAAGATTGAAACCAAACGAAAATAACCACACAAAAATAAACAAAAAATGAATGTGATGCTGTTCGTTTGTTGAGAAAACGAAAACAAGCGGCGCGAGGGGTGTAAGGGGGAAAAGAACGTGAGAGTTTGAAAGGAGTGAAAACTCTCGAAGGTGGATGAAGAGGAGGAAAGAAAGGAAAAGCGAGAGGGAGGGAAAAAAGAGAGGAAAACGAAATTACGAGATAATAGGGACGGCCGGACCAGGTACGAGATGGAAAGGCTGGCGAAAGGGGAGGAACGAGGTAAACACCACCCGGGCAGTGCACAGAGCCACAGACAGGAAGGTGCGAGCGGTCAGCCAAGCGCCTAGCAAAATGGGCTGGAAAACCGCCAAATACGCCAGGTATGACCGTGAAGGAGGGAAGGAGGGCACACTACCACCGCTAGCCAGGGGAAAATACAGCGCTGAGCATGCAGATGACGGAAGGAGCAGCCCACCATGGGCAAGAAAAACACTTCAAAAGGAAATTACACTCGACATGACCCTTAACCAAAATGGGCGCCTGCTCCACTGCGATTGGCTGGCCTTGTCGAGAGGGACCCTCCAAGCCCTCTCAGCGGCCAAAAATGCCCGCTGTCCAACAGGCTGTGCCCCACTGGCCGGCGCCAGGGGTAGCGGCCGAAGACGACTGATTTGAACGCTCTGGAGACCTGCCAGCCAATGAACAGCCGCCGTCTCTCACGCGAAATCATGGGCTGTGGGCCTTCGGGGTCCATCTGATGGGACTCTGGATGGACATCGCATGGGCAATTTGGATTTTGGACAGGAAGGAGCGGACGACAGATGAAGGCCTGGCCAGGAAGAACGACCAAGACGACGTGTGGCCCGTGCGTGTGAACAGGAAAGAAGGAAGGCGCGACGCCTCCCACTTGCCAACTGCCACCGCGACTGCCACCCGCCGAGTGTGCACCGTTGCACCAAACCGAATGGTGGCAGTGACTGACGCAGGGGTCCAAAGGAGATGCGGAAAGAGTGAAGGGGGTCAGATGAAAATTAGCCATTTTGGTGGGAGATTTAGAGTGTCTGCGATGCGGTCTTTTTGTCTTTCTTGCATCTCAACTCAGGGACACAAGGGATGGATGCGACTGTGGCAGTTGGTCCCTGTCGTCTGGCGCCTTCCCACTTTCTGCGCGAATCGACCTTTGACGACTCCGTCATGTTCGCGTGCTTGTCTTGCACCACGTTTCTGTGCCTTTTTGGATGTCTAAGATCTCCTATTTGATTGAGTGGATTGGCACATCTCTAATTGGTTTTTGGGCTTTAATTGAGAGCAATGATTCGATTGATTAACCCGCGAGCCGCCCATTTATGCCAGCAATTTTATGATCCCGCCTCTCGTTTCCATCCTCCCTTGTTGCAAAAAACCTGGAAAGCACACATTCTTCCCGCTTGACGTTTGTTCCGGGTAGAAACTTCGAAGGGGTATAAACGGCTGGGAAATATGTAGATGAAAATGCGATTGAGAAGTGTGCGGTGGTCTTGGAAAAGAGCGAGGCACAGTCGACCCAGTCGCATTGTCAGGAAAAAGAAAAGGCAGGGGAAACCGTTGACAGACCGTCTGGTTTCAGTGTCCCTTCTTCACCCCTCCATTCCTGTCAAAGTCAAAAGCACTGCCGCCGCCGCACGGCTTTCCTTGCTTTCTCATATTAATTCGCGCCAATATGCCCCCTCCCTGCCTTGCTCGTTGAGCCGCGTTCGTCCAATTTGTTCCTCACTCCTTTTTCTTTTTTATTTTACTTTGTGTTCCCTCTTCCGGCTGAGCTGTCAATGTTTCAACTCTTTCCGTCGCCTCCAGAAACAATTCCCTTTTTCGTCCACAATATATCTCTGACACCCAACAAAGGGCCACAAAGCCCCGGCGGCTGGATAGACGTCAGACGAGACGTATCGCAGCATCTTCCTTGTGCATTTTGAGCGTTGTGTGCATGGTCATTCTCAAAATAGCCTCGCTCGCTGAGCAAACTAGAAAGAATTCGATGTTGCGAGAGCTGGTGAATAACCTTGCTCGATGCAGATGGCAGGCGCCATGCTGTCTAGCCCGCATTCAAGCGAAGGCGCGCGCTTCTGCTTCCCATCTGCACCAACATCTGCATGGTGTTGGCGGCCGACATATCGACTGTTGTCTATCCACGAGAACGTTGCGCATCAGTTTGGCTAATTCACCAGACTGGTCAGATGCAGCCCTTTCCACAGTGTACGGAGTATGGGATAGATGACTGACCTCGAGATCCAAGATGGGACCATCGAAAAAGGTGTGCTGCAGCGACACCCGCGTATGTCGTATAGGCGGCTATCCGCATCGGCTGGAGACAAGACTACCCGGCGGCCGGATTACCGGCTTGTTGTTTGTATGGTTTTCTTCTCGTGCTTCTCTTTCTCTCCCCTTCCTCGTCTCTCTGAAGTATCTTGCTTCCGGACGAAGTGTAAGACTCACGCTTGCATGCGGCTATCCTCTTGGTTGAACGTGACCCGTCAGTTCTCAGTTTCTGTCCTGAGTTTGTTTGTGCCGAGCGTTTTCTGAGAAGATACTGCATGCATCATTCTCCTCTTGTCTCAGCGAAGATCTCTCCTGCTCCGAGTGGGATGGGCTGGGAAGGAAAGGAGAAGCGGATACAATGGAGCAAACAAGAACAAGAAGCAGCTGAATATGGACCGGACAGCCTGCAAAAAAAAAAAAGCGTTTGCAGGTGCGCGTGTGTCGTGTCACCAGCCACATCTGGGTTGAAGATCCAGCCTGCGGGATCGAGCGATGATTCGGCCGGCATGCGTTCGTTCACTCTCTCACGCGAAATTTATTTCACGCGAAAGACTGAGGATAGAGGATGACAATTGCACCATGTTTTGCGAGCTGCAAAATGTACACATCGATGCCTCTTCTGGTAAGTGACACAGGCAAGTCCTGCGTTATCTGTCTCTTGTCTTGCCCGTTTTGTTTCCCACGAGACACACGATGTTCACACTGTAAGCCATGATTTGAAAATTAGAAAATGAAACCGAGGAGAGGGCGGTACAACGTCGCCTCCAGAACACTTTTGGGTTTCTCTGCGGGAGCTTATGCATCACACGCTGTGCGGCATCGCGTCTTGCAACATCCCTTTGCGCACAATGGTGCTTGTTCTCCGAAACAGAAGCCAAGTATCGAGCTGGGAGGAAGGCCGACGTTGATATGCGGACAGCGGACAAGCAACAACTTTGTTGCTCAACACTCGCGATGCTTCTTTGTCGCGTATATATTTCCCATGGTGATTAAAAAGACTATTGCTGTTCCCTCGCGGTCGGTTTGTCTTACCCAGCGTTGGCGTCTTCGAGCAGAGCAAAATAAGGGTCGTTTGGACAATGGTAGATGGCAAGGGAATCCGGGCAGACGGTCCTTGGGGCATAATTCTCCAGTACAATAGCCCGATTCGCGCGAGAGGAAGAGTGACAGCCCCTTCTATCTCCTCGTTCATCGTCCTTGCAGATGATGCAAATTGTCTCAACTCAACTCGACCGCTCATGTACCACCGACTGAACAGATGGCGCAGAGAGAGATCCTCAGTTGGGATTTTGAGAAAACAGCTGCTGTCGCACGTAGCGGCAACTGCAAACGACGTGTTACTCATTGTACGACGCAAAACGCCCAAACGAGTAGGATTTGCTGGAGAATGACGGCTGTGGGAAAAGGGGGCTGGCTAGCTGGCGACACTGTCTTTGTGCCACACAAAAAAAGCCAAAGACAGCATGCAGCACATGGCTCGTGATCGGGGACGAGAGACGTTTCGTTTCAAGAGATCCGTCTGCGAGGACTGAACAGCCTCTCGGCCAACGCAAAAGTCAGGCATTGGCCCGCCAAGGATCCTATCGGTTGTCAGTAAACAATGGAATATGTGGAGCATATTCGTACAGGTAGGTAAAGATATCAAGGCCAACCAGGGCAGAACAAACCGGGACACAGGATTCGCTTGCAAAAGCATCTCGAGCAGTGGACAAAAGAAACTGGCAACATTGGCTCTTTAAAGCCTTTAAAGCCAAGCCAATACAGTATTCCCCTTGCTCCGGTGCTGACTCTGTTGTATCCCAGCCCTCACCTCCAGCGGTTTGCTTTTTTGTTCACAAGAAAGCGCTTGCTGCAGCTGAGAAGAAGGGTTTGCAGACGCCTCTTCATTTCGTGCCTTGTTCTTTCTTCTCTTTTTTTCTTGACAGGGCTCGTGTTCACTCGAGATGTTGCTCTTTTGCCCGTACTGGCTGCGTGCAATTTCTCGGCAGCATGCTTTCTCCGCGGTTTCCAGTGCTTGTACTCCATACACTGCAGATTGTGAGTACCTTTGTATCCCTTTGTCAACACCCCATTCTGCAGCTGTTGCGTTATCGACTGTTCGTCGACATTCTCTCGGATGGCAGCGTGTCGTTCGGATGGGCCAATAGCGGTTTGCTTTCCTGTGCCCCCTGTCAGTGCGTCCTTCGGCTCTGTTTGCTCCGTATTGAATGGGAGGGGAAGAAAGTACTCCTGTTTCGCTCCTGGCCTCCTTGTTCGCATTCTGTCTTTCAGGGTGTGTGTTGTTGGGCTCGCTAGCGCGTGTTCTAGACCGCAAGCGGTGTAAAAGCGGGTAGGTCTCTGTAACAGGTTCTGTGCAAATGCCCCGACTCAGGCTTGACGATATGCGTTGGGGTTGGAGTTGGCGTTGTGCTGTTGTGGGAGTTTGAATTCAACGAGGAGCAGAGAGAAGTGAGAGTGCCAAAAAAGAGGGGGTAGGATAACCTGCTCAATTGTCGAGTCGCGACTGCCCTTCATTTTGATTCTATCCCCGTGCGTGGTTGCCCTTTTGGCACGATTCTCCGTCTGCTCCTTCCTCAGCATCGCCTACTGTCTTCACGCGTTCCTACCGCTGCTTCCGTACCGTACCCTTTTCTCTATCTTACACGCTTGGCAGAAGGAGACACCCCCCTGATCGTCCCGCCAGCTGGCTTCGGTTTTTTAGCATCCCGTCCGACAACCCCATCCCAGGTCGCTGGGCCGATCTCAATAATTAAGTTTGGCAGGCTTGCCCTGCTAAAAGCTTCTTTTCGAGCCTTTTGGCTCCTGTTTCGTCCTGTCCCTTTGGTCTGTATTTGAAGCCAGCGTGGACGGACGTGCCTGCTCCCTATGTATTGTCATTCGCTCTTTCTCCTCTTTTTCCCTTTCCGTCTTCCGACTTCCGACTTCCGTCTGGCGTTGCCTTTTGTCAGTGTCGTGTCCTGACGCGCAGGGAAGAGCAAGCCGGATTGACATTCGTGCTTTCCCCGTCTTTCGCGTAAGTCTGGTCTAGCTGCCCGGCTGCCCTCCATCTCACGCTCCTCATCGTCTGCTCCTTCCCCACCCACGAAAACTTTATTTTGCCCAGCTTCAGGAAGGCACCCTTGAAACTGCGACAATACAAGTCCGGAGTACTCCGTATTACTTGTGAGATACAACTGCGGCCGTCGTAGGAAAAAAAGCTTCAAATTATTCAAAGTTGTCGGCCACCGTCGGCTCGACCGCGTCGTTTTGCACTCACAATTCACTTTTTTCTTCTCCTCCTCCGTTGCCCGATCCTCGATTGACATCGCTGCTGGCCACCCTGGCTTCAGCTGCGTCTCCCTTGTCCCCCTCGCCCCGCCATACCCTTTGCCGTTCCTGACGGGGTTGACAGCCGCGAGACAAAGCGTGGCCGCCAATTTCACGAAATTTGAAGGGGCGTTTTCCGGTTTTCTGTTTTCTGCTCTCTTCGTCGTGCTGACGAGTCCGTTTGAATTCGCATGTGACACTGTATCGTTTGCTATGTTTGTCGCGTGTTGGTTGGCATCCCACGTCCCAATGTCGAGTATAGCTGGTTCTGCACTGTGTCCGTGTAAAGGCGTAATGTACGAGTACTCCATGAGTCCATACTGCATTGTCTGTGTATCATAACTGTGTACTTCGTACCTGCCCTGCTGGCGCTCTTTCCTTTTTTCATCCCACCTTTCGCGTTGTATGCCTGCTTCGCTCTTCCCCTCCCCAGACAACTTTCTTCTTCGCTCTTTCCTTGTTGTGTCCATCTTCATTGTCTACGACGACGGTCACTCTTTCCTTGCAATCTACCGCTCAGCCTTACCGGTTGGGAACCATCCTCTGTCGCTTCTTAGAATCTCAACTTAGCCTCATCGCTGTCCTGCGCTACAGGCACCCTGGCCTTTCGAAATCTGCGCTATCCCACCACACTACGCCGCATTCTCTCCATCTGCGGCCGCTCTTGACGGGCTGGGCGAGGGACACAGGCCAGGCCTCCACCGTTGTGCGCTACGGAATACGGAGCACCCAACCGCTGGGAACTCCACTATTACACGCTCCCCACCGCGCTATGCCACTGCCGTCCCATCACTTCGCTCGTTCCTCCCCCCTCAAACGCAGTTGCTGAGGGCACCGTTCGCACCTTCTGTTCGCATCTTGTTGGCGCTTTTTGGCTCTTTTTGGCCCTTGTTCGCACCTGGTTCGCACCTTCTTTCCCCCACTGCCCTGGCCCTTCGCACCTTCAGGCAGCAAGGCCGCCCTCCGTGTGTGCTCCTTCCTCCAACCAACCAGCCCGTCAGCAAATCGCCCTCCCTCGCCTCGCAACAATCAATACCCACCCACGCTTTTTCTCGACTGCCACCTTCTCCACCCTATTAAGAATAAAATAGTCCACCCAGTTTTCCCTGGTAAGAAAAAAAAATCACATCTTAATACACTTCGCCGTCACAATCGCAACGAAAGGGAGCCTCGTCTCGCTTGCTCCAACACTCCTTCGCTGCAGCAAGACTTTCTTGCTTGCACGCGATCAACGCCCTTTACACGTCTCCGTCCACGACTACATCCCGTCGACAAACGCCCTTCGCTCCCAAATCGATAACTTTTGCTCGATGTTTTTTGTTGTTTTTTTCTCTCTTTTATCGTTAACAGAGCCTCTCTTCGCTCGCTAGTCGCTATCGTCTCCGCCTCCATCTCCAGTCATCCACTAGATTGACGACCCTTTGCCAGCTTGCCTCTCTCCAGCCTCATCCTCACTGTTCGCTTCTAAAATATCTTATCCTATACTATTCTCCTTCTTCTTTTCTCCCTTTTCTTGGCTTCTTCTCGGCATCGACTTACTTTCTCCTCCTCTCTCGAAACTCGTTGACGAAATCTTCAAGTCGCCAAGCACCAACCACCGCCATCGCGCTGCTTGGTTTCTATCGATCTCCATCGCCAGCATCGACTTCTTTCGCTTCGCTTGTGCCTCCCCACTTTCCTCTCTTCCATCCATCGTCGACTGCAATGGCGGTATGTATTCCGTCTTCCTTCTTCTTTTTCGTCTTCTTTTTGCTCGTCGTTTTAGTCGTCTCTTTGCCTCACTCGACTGGGCCTTCTTTGGAATCTAGACCTCGTGCCTCAGTTTGCTCTTGCGCAAGCATCATCGCCATCAGTCACTTTACCCTCGGTCTAGCCTCAGCCTCACATTGCTAACATCTCTGTCTTTCACCTAGAACCAGTCGAACCGCTTCCCCTATGGGGGTGCCAACTCTAGGGAACCGTCGTCACAACCCATATCAACGTGGCAGCCAAACTCTGTGTGGGGGAATGTGCCTTCTTCAGTCAACAACCGCGAGCCATCCAAGCTCCGAGGTACGTCTCGAAAGGAAGAGGCAGGATGCAATCTATGTATACTCTCTACGCAGGGAAGAAATCGCGAGATCAGACGAACTGCTAGAGGATGCATTGCTGCTTGGGGCAGACTGTGTCCTTCTGGCTTCGCCTTGCCAAGATATCTCTTATCGTAAACCTATGCTAACATTTGCTTCTCCATCTAGGCCAGGACGAACCCTTCACAAACGGCCACCAGACCTCCAACACTTTCCCAACAAGCTCAGCCGCGCCCGGTGGCGTATGGACAGCCCAGTCCGGACCATGGAACAACGCCGAAAGCAACGCCGCGATACGGAGGACGTCGTCGAGCCCGTCGCCTGCGCGCCAGAGAGATACTGTTGGCGACCTGTCAAACGGCCTTGCGTCGAACTCGTCCCTTTACCCAATCGGCCAGACCAGCGCCTACCCAAACAACCGCTCCAAGGCGACAAATGGCACCGCCTCTGAAACCAATGCGGGCACGTTCCGGTACTCATCGCCACTACGCGACAGTGTTGGCGAGGACGATAATGATTCTAACACCATCTCGAACGCTCTCTCCAACCTTGGCTTCGACAGCGAGGCCCTCCCATCTCGGACACGAGCTGCACATGGCTCCTCCAACGTTTTCCCTGCTTCGTCTGCCGCTGCCTCTGTGGCAGGGTCAACCTCTTCGACATCTGCCGCGCCCGGGTCAGCAAATGGCACGGCTTATAACACCAATGGCAGCAACGGCTCGGGCCTGCCATCATTCAGCTCCTTTGGCCCCATTGCGAACTCCAGCCACGGTCACTCACACCGCACCTCGCTCCAAGCCTCTACATCCTACTCTTCCCCGGCAGCGCCTGCTCACGCCCTCCCCTACCACCGCAACTCGCAACCCGAAGATGCCAACACTCTAGCGATGGCGCAGATGTTCCGCCAGTCGCAGGCCCTTGACGAGCGGAGTGGCGCCAACTCGAGCATGAACGGCCTCGGAAGCAACTACAACGCTATAGCAGCATTCGCGCAGGCACAAGCACAGGCCCAGGCCTCGTTCCAGTTCAACCCCATCTCAGAACCTTGGGATGCAGGCGTTCGTGGATTTGACATGTACGGACAGGTTAGGGACCCTGCAGCAGCATCCGCCTTTTCTTCTGCTCGCGGCCATTTTGGCTCGGCTGAGCGGGGCAACACTCCGATTGGCGGTGTCTTCCAGCAGGGCGGTAGTCCACGTGGCTTCGGAACACCAGCAAACGGTGCCGGGCCCTGGAGCCGGCCGCAGTCGCGCGACCCGCGGACGTCAGGCCTGTCGGAAGGCAGCATCAACGGCGGCGCAAGCAACCAGCTCCAGCGCCAGCCACTGCAAAACTTCTTGCATGACCAGCAACTGTCGGCGGCAGCAGCAGCCGCCGCTTCGTTCAACGGGAACCCCAACTTCATCCCGGGCAACCTTGCCTCCTACCCGTTCCTCAACTCCTTCAGAGCGCCTATGCAGATGTCGCCGCTCGGCATCCCAATGGGTTCCCCGATGGGCAATGGCCTACTTCCCAACCCGCAATTGCAAGCACCTCGTGACAGGGACCTCGTCCGGTCGATGCGCAGCCCTGTGCTGGATGAATTCCGCACGTCGAGAACCAACCGGCGCTTCGAACTCAAGGACATCTACGGCTACATTGTCGAGTTCAGTGGCGACCAGCACGGCTCGCGTTTTATCCAAAGCAAACTCGAGACGGCTAACAGCGACGACAAGGAACACATCTTCCGTGAGATCTCAGCCAATGCGCTCGTGCTGATGCGTGACGTGTTTGGCAACTATGTTGTGCAAAAGTTCTTTGAGCACGGCAGCCAGGTTCAGAAGAAGTACCTGGCCGAGCAGATGCGGGGCAAGATGGTCGAGCTGTCCACGCAGCCCTACGCCTGCCGTGTCGTGCAAAAGGCTCTCGAGCACATCCTAGTGGACCAGCAGGTCTACCTCGTCAAAGAGCTCGAGGTGGACGTCACACGTGTTGTCAAGGACCCAAGCGGCAACCACGTTGTGCAAAAGGTCATTGAGGTAGTGCCGCGCGAGCACATTGACTTTGTCATGGACGCCTTCCGCGGCAAGGTCAAAGAGCTGTCGTCACACAACTACGGATGCCGTGTTGTCCAACGCATGCTGGAGCACGGCACTGCTGATGACAAGGCGGTCATTCTGGCGGAACTGCACGAGAACGCGCGGGACCTTATCATGGACCAGTACGGCAACTACGTGACACAGCACGTCATTGAATTTGGCGACCCGGAGGACCGCGCCAAAATAATCAAGCTGGTGCTCAACGAGTTCGTCCCCATGTCGCGGCACAAGTTTGCGTCCAACGTCGTGGAGAAGTGCATGCAGCACGGCACGTTGGATGACCGCATCCGCGCCCGCAAGGAGCTCGAGAAGGTCGGAAGTGACGGGGTGCCCGTCCTGCACCAAATGATCAAAGACCAGTACGGCAACTACGTGATTCGTAAGTGGTGTCCCCCCATATCTAATTCATTTCTAATCCACATTTGTAATCGCTAACCACTTCACAGAGAAACTTCTGAAGCTTCTTGAAGGCGAAGAGCGCCGCCTGTTTATCGAAAACATGGAGGCGCAGCTTGCCGTTCTCAAGCGGACAAGCACCGGGCGGCACAATGCTGCCGTCGACCGTCTCTTCGACGAGCTGGCCAAGTCTGGGCTCATCAGCCTGGGCTCGCCGCCGGCCACCAAGTCGTATGCCGCCTCGACTGCGCCTGTGTCCCCTCGTCTGAACGCCAATGCCGAATCGACTCCGCCGCTCACGAATGCGCCCAACACCCCCGAGAGCTCCAACCCACCTAGTGTCAGTGCTGGACCGACAGGGGCATCAATGGTCGCCAAAGCGGACGGCAAGATGACGGCGACTGCGACCAAGGTTGCTGTCTCGTCTGACGCCGACACGCAGACTGCTGACTAAAGCTGACGGCCTTTTACTGTACAAAATACGACCGAAAGCGATATGCGTGACATCTACACACACGCACACACTTACTCACTATTGAATATACCTGATGATGCTGGAAAGGGCGTCTTCCGCCAGCATCAACGACGATTTGTCTACCAATAATACCCAATCGATACGGCATTTGCTTTGTGAGGGATGGGTCCCCACCAAGGACTCGACTGTCTTTGTGGTTCTTTTTGGCCTATCTTCTCATTTCTTATCACTCACTTTTATTTCTTATTGATTATTTTTCTACAACACTTTTCCTTTTACCTTTCTTAGTACTTACTTTTTGTTTTCTATTTTTACCCTCTTCTACAAAGGCGGTGTATGGATCCTCTAGGTCCCGCTTCTTTTCTTTTTTTCTCTTTTCGCTGCTTTTCTATCATGTTTGTCATTTATTACTTACACGGGCACGACTTTGGAGGAATCACACAAAAAATTCAGGCGAAACATTCCATCTTCAGGTTTTTGTTTTTTATTTAAATGGAAATAAATACAAGAGAGAACGGGACAGAGGGGATGGGGATGCGAGACAGACAGAAGGAAGGAACTTTGGGAAACAAAATAACAAGGGCAACTGCGATGATGCAACTGCGAAAAGATATTAACGGGATATTTTGAACTGGTTGGCCGGCTTTCCAAGGCAAGAGCGAACAACGCTTCTTGGAGGCACGCGGAAGGGGCGATCAACCGGATGGCGTTTGGCTTTGGGATTCCCAATATTATACTTTTCCTCACACATTCTGGCTTGTAGATTTGCTTCTCCTTCGTGATCTTTTGCGGCCTCGTGTCTCTTCGGACAGAGTCTTTCTGTTGTCGTTGTCGTTGACGTCGCTTTTGACTTTTCCACGTTCGTTTTGATCTTTGATGTAACGACGTTGGCTTATACAGGCAAAATGGGAGATATCTCTGACCATCTTTTTTATCGTTGATTTTATACGTTTACACAGAAATAAATATCATTATCTAGGATTTAAACAAACTCTATTGCTCTTATTGTTGTCCATCTTGTATGTAGTTTATGTAGTCGTAACACTTTGCCTCATATTTATGAGAGCCTTGTCTAGGGCTTCCGTAGTTGCCGCTAAAAGTGCTAAATGCCCCGCACTAGTTCCTTCCTCTACAACGCCGCACTCTCGGCCTTGCCACAGCCTTCTTTCAACGATAGGCTACAACGTATTATCAGACCATTCAAGCTTGCCCTTCGACAACCTCTTTGTCGCTGCAGCTGCACATCGACTTTCGAGTCTGCGTATTCCTTTTTCTACCAACACTCGTTTAACCATCTTCCGACCTCTCCGGCAGGCCTATCTCGTCCATCGACTACGCACTCCTCCTCGACCTTGATCACCTGCCCTCTGAACTTCTCCCTACCATCCTTTTCTAATGCGCCGCACACTGTTGCTGTGCTTCGTGCACGGCTTCAAGGGCGGCGCCGACACGTTTGGCGCTCGCTCCCAGTTCTCCCAGGACTTGCGGCAGCGTGTCGCCCAGGCGCTGCCCAAAGTGGACGTCCGCGTCGCCGTCTACCCGACCTACGATACCCGCGGCGACCTTGCCGCCTGCGTCGCACGTTTCACCGAATGGCTACTCGAGCAAGTCATTGACATCGAAGTGGCCGCACGCACGCCCTCGCCTACAGTCGACCCGTCGGTGCACTGCATCTTGATTGGGCATTCGATGGGCGGGATTGTGGCAGCGGATGCGCTGCTGGGTCTAGCCGGCGACAAACGGGTGGGCGACGAAGAGGAAAAGCTGGGAGACGAGCTGAATGCAATGATGTTTCCCTACGTGCAGGGTGTGCTCGGATTCGACACGCCGTACCTAGGAATTGCACCCGGCGTGGTGGCGCACGGTGCCGAGGGCCAATATGCGGCGGCGACGGCAGCTCTGGCACAAATCACCGGCATCACGGACGCATTATGGGGCAAGAAGGACGATAGCAAGAAGCAACCAGTCAACTCCTCACGAGCCCTTCCAGCAGCTCCATCCTCCTCCTCCTCCTCGGGCAACGCGTCAAAAACTAGCAAGACAGAGGCGGCGGCCGTTGGAGGGGCAGCTGCAGCCGCCAGTGCGACTTCGTCGTCGTGGGGCTGGGGCAAGATTGCCATGTATGCCGGTGCTGGTGCTATCGCCAGCGGAGCGGCAGCAGCAGCAGCCACGGCCGCCTACAAGCGGCGTGACCAGCTGACCGAAGGCTGGACGTGGGCAACGTCCCATCTCGAGTTTGTCAACTGCCTGGCACGAGGTGAAGTGCTGCGAGCACGCATGGCGCGGATGACTGAGGCGAACCGGCAGCTGGGTGTCGGGTTTGCTAACTTGTATACGCAGCTGGGCAAGGCGGCGCAAGAGGCGCAAAAAAAGGCTGCAACCCTCAACAGCGGCGACGGTGGGCGGAACTCGCCGTTGCGTGGACTGTTGCCGGCAGGCGAGCGGACGTTTTGCAATCTCCCGTCGGGCCAGACACCGGCAGGGATCTGGCGGCCAGCGCTCAACGACGCTGCGACGGACGAGACGTGGGCACATATGAGCATGTTCGACCCGCCACAAAACCCAAACTACAACTCGTTGTTGCGGGACGCGAGTGCACTGATTGTGCAGTGGACGGAAGGCAGCGCATGGTATGCAGGCAGCCATGTCACAACGGGGGCACCGGTGGCAGCATAGAGCGTGCCCCAGTTACGATGAAATGACAAATACAAACAATTTATGAATTCAATATTACTTCATTATGATGCTATTGCTATCGCTATTGATGTTTTGGTACGCCCCTATTCTATTTATCCCGAGAAACTGATGTTCTCCTCCGTTTTTGATACCGTTAACCCATAAAGACCTTTGTCTTTCAAACCTAACAACCGTTGTAGTACTCCGTATAATGATTCCCACTCAAATGTCTTCGCTCTCACCTTGTCGGCCGCCGACGACTCACTCCATCGCCTGTTCTTTCGTTTTCACGAAGTGTTCACCGCTCCGTCCCCTCTCTCTGTTGCTCCTGTCTTTCCCGCCTCTCCTTCACTGGGCCTTGGCCGAGTCGGCCTTGAGTCGGCGGAGCACCTTGCGCCGCTGCGCCAGCATGTACGTGTACAGAATGTACGACCCGGGCACGTAGATGGCCAGAATCGCGTACAGCACGTACGGGTAGTAGGGGTGCAGGCTCTCGGCGGCACCGGGCGTCGCGGCGGCCAGGTACACGAGGCGCACCTCGGATGAGATGCCAATGGGGTAGAGAATCAAAAAGGTGCTGTAGCGCAAAATGGTAAACCAGTCGGGGACGGGCGGGTTGGCGCCAGTGCCGGAGCTGCTCGCGCTACGAGCGAGGCTCAGGGCAAAGTAAAAGTAGCGGATGACCTCGGTGGTGCTCCAGGCGATGAGCATAGACGTGTAAAAGATGCTGGACGTCGTGGCGTTGGGGAACGGGTAGACGACGGCCCAGACGAGCAGCAGACGGCTGGCGACCTGCATGGCCGTGGTGAAAAAGGGGGCGCGGACGACGCCCAGGATCGAGTGGGCGACCTCGAGCAGAGCCAGGGTCTGTGTCCAGCGCACAAAGTAGCTGACGGCAATGGGCACATACTCGGGGCCACGCAGATAGGCGGCTCCAGCAGTGCGGCCCAGGACTGTGGCCCAGAGGACGGCCGAAGCGAAGTTGTAGACGGTCAGGTACAGGAGCTTGACCTGCGACTGCTCCACGCGGCCAGTGCCGGGGATCTCCTTGGACTTAGCCATGGTGGGTAGGTGTGAGGTGTAGTGAGAAGAAAATCAACGGTAATTGAGTGTAGGTTCGTAGTGACAAGGGTTGTAGGACAGGCCGTAGGTTGTTGTCGAAAAGTGGTGATGGTTGATGTCAAAAAAACGACTTCAAGGAAGGGACGTTGACTGTTGTCAACCGTTGGGGGAAGAATTGTTAGTGGATTTTCACGTGGGAGAGCTGGGAAAGAGCTATGGTACTGGAGCGAAGCGCGACACAGTAGGCACGTTCGCGCGAAAAGGGGCACTCATAAGAATGGGTAAGAAAGGGAAAGAGCGACAGGAATTTTCCATTTTATTTTCAAGCCAACTTTAATTGGGTTTTCCCCCCTCCGAACTCACCAAAATCCCATCCTTCTGCTGAGACAGCCAGCCCAAAAGTCTTGGCAAAGTCTTGGCAACAAATCGCTCAACGGGAGAGCTCGTGTGGGTCACTTCCTCTTTTGGGTGGGAGGGGAAAGAGGGCATTTGCGTGTGAACATCTAAAATTGAGACAGTCTAGAGAAGTGAAAGGGAAGCAATATTAGATGTTGGAGAGACTTCTAGTATTTATTGTTTTCAAAATGATCGCGGCCGTCAATGGGTGGATGGGTGGATGGATGCGCACGCGTCGTGGGGCCGTCGTCGTTCGTCGTCGTTCGCTGGCTGCAGCTCGAAGGGGGATCTCTGGGAATTGAATCGCGACGCAACCTCCTTTAGACTTTTTTGGCCATTGTGGCGCGCGTTGGCGGCTGCAGGCTGACCTCCAACAGCTAATGCAGGGCGACGGTGGCTGGTATTGTGGCGCATTACCATCACGTGACCGTATATGAGACGCAGGGCCCACCAGTCCCACCTTTCCAACCGCTGTAAGAGCTTGTGTACTTCCTCTGACGGAAAGTTTTTAGTGGACCAGTGCCGGCTAGCGTTTGCACGTCTGTATGGCCCCGGCGGGGCCTTCCTCTATCAGAACAGCTGAGCTCCTGCCTCCTCCTTCCCCAACATTGTATTCTATTTCGTGCACATATCAACCGTCCCTTCCTTTCTAATCATTACATTCCCATCTTCTTCCCCCCTTCTTTTTTTTTTCAATCCACCAAAGGGGCCTTTTCTGGACCCAAAAGGGCATTTGCTTTGTCACCTCCACGCATCTTCCCACCTCGAGATGCCCTCCACTCACAAGGGTCAGGGCCCGGCCCCCATCATTATGGAGCTGGCCACCGACGACACCGACGCTAGCTACCGCAGCGCCCTCAACCTATTTCTCCAGGCAAAACAGCGGCCCAATCAGTCGCCCGAAGCCTTTTACAACTATATTCGCCGTCTCGAGAAGAGGCTCGAGTACCTGCCGGCGCATTTCTTGTCGGGCCATTTGTACGCAGGCTTGTTGCCCGGTCTTCAGGAAGGGCTGGCCATCCGCGGCATCACCTCCAAATCTACACGTGAAGAGATTGTTAAGCGCGCAAACACGTTGTGGGAGCCGACGTCGTTGACGGCCACGCGGGTGGAAGCATTAGCAGCCGAGGCGGCGGAGGGCAGCGGGTCGGCGGAGACCTCGACCGGCACAACGACACCCACTGAAGAAATGCGACGTGCCAAGAAGTGGGCCAAGCGAGTGGCCAAGCGGAATGCACAAAGGAAGAGGCGGCAAAATATAGCCTTGCGCTCCATCGCGGACGAGCCCCGGGAATATATGCCGGGGCTGGCCATTGGGCCTGTGCGCCGCGTTGTTAGGACCACGGGTTACGTGACCAATGACCCGGACCAGAATCAGATTCAAAATCAGGACCGGAATGTCGAACTATCGGGTTTGGCAATTTATGACGACGGTCAGGAGGATATCAGGACCCGCAGCCATGGTGTGAAGCAGGAGGACAGAGGCGACGAGTTCTACTATGCTTCACCCATTTACGGTCCGGATTCGCTCCTCGAACGGATCGAGTGCCCAAGCTGTAACACGCTGGGACACTTTGCTAGAGACTGCCCCGAAGCGAGGCCAGCGCGTCGGTCATACTCGCGGCCGGTCCGGGGACGCGGGCGCGGGCGCGGAAGAGCGTCTGTCCGCAGACGGGGGGCTTCCAATTAGACGAAAGTTATCACTAGGGGCTGATGATGTACAAGCTGGTCTATCGTTTTATGGGATTACAAGGCGCAGGCGTTTGGTGTTTGATTCTTGTGTCATTGCATTTTTATTTGTATGTTCATCATGTGTTGTCGTAGCTAGTCTTGCCTTTTCTTTTCGAATATACCACTTTCTCTTCCGCCATTCATACCCGTCTACGCCTACAACAGCGCCTTGATTCTTGTCCGTGCCTTTGGGCTGGCAGCACCGTCTGGCGATGTCGTCGTTAATGCAATATCGTCCAAGTACCACGTCGGGTCCGCATCGTCGTTAAGCTCCTTGGTCGAGAAGCCATTGCCAAGGAACCGGAAACGGTTGCGACTCGAGACGCCAGCTCCATCATGGCTCTCGTCAACGTCATACACGTACTCAAAGTCCTCGCCGCGGAAGTTCTCGAGCATGTGGAAAAAGTGGATGCGGCTGCCTGGGTGAAGGGCCGTGACTGGACCGTCCTTATCATCGCCGGTGCCTTTGAACCACGACCGGCAGGACGAGGACCAGGCCGTGCGCGGCATAAATGCGCGGATGTGCTCGTTGTAGTCGTCGACAGCGGCCTGGGAGGGAGCGATGGCCTTGATTCCCTCGGTCCGGCACTTGTGGATGACACCGGCAATGTATGTGGCGATGTGCTCGGCGAGGGTGAAGACGCTACCGTGGCCGATTGGGGCATTGGGGCCGAGGAACGCTGGCATGCGGTCAGCAACAAATATTTTTAATGGGAGTGTTTGATATGGGAGATCACCTACTAAAGTAATTGGGCAGCCCTGGCACGGCACAGGACATGTATGCTTGTGGCACACTTGTCCGCCAGATGTCTTGGAGGTTGCCGTTGCGACCGACGAGCGGGAACCGTGGGCAGAACGAGACGTCGAAGCCTGTTGCACAGACAATAGCATCAACCTCGACAATTTTACCGCTGGTCAGCTCGAGACCCTGGGGCAAGACCCGGCGGACACCTTCTGTAACGACCTGGACATTTGGCTGCGTCAATGTCTGTAGATAGTGCGGTGCAGGCGTCATACGCCGGCAGCCGAGTGAATAGTCGGGGATCAGAGCCTTGCATAGCCGCTCATCTTCGCCCAGAATTGCCGTCATGTATTGGCGGACGTGCTCTGCAGCGAATTCCTGCATCGGGCTGTCTTTGAGGAGCTGTAGTTGTCAGTACGAAGGAGTATTAACAAGGCATAGTTAGAAGGGGCACACACAATAGGAAACGAGTTGTTGGTCTCCTTCTCAATGGTCTTGACGAAGCTGCGGTAAAAGACTGGGTCAGACTGGAACCGGACAATCTGCTCGGGTGTAAAGTTCTCCTCGTCGTCGAGCTCGACGTTGCTCATCACATCGGCGGCCGGTCCCATGTTGAAGATCTGAACACGGGGTGGGATGATCCAAGTTGGTGTCCGCACAATGTGCACAAGTTTCTTGACATCGGGCTGGATGGCCGGCACGATTTGGACGCCCGACGAGCCGTTGCCAATGACGGCCACCGCCTTGTCCTTGTAGTCAAACTCGGCCGGCCACCGGGCACTGTGGACCAGATCACCCTCAAAGCCTTGCAGGCCGTCGATTTCCGGCCACTTCCAGTTGCTATACTGTCAGATGAGGTTCGGATGACATAGACGTAGAGCGATGCTTACTTGAGAATACCAGATGCATTAACCAAAAAGTCGGCATAGTCGCTGAAACGTTCACCTGTCCGGAGGTTGACAACGGCCAATGACCAGCGACCCTGTCCCTCGTCCCACCGTGCACCCAGCACCTCGTGCTCCGTCTTGATCACATCACCCCTCATGCCCTCGTCCTCGCAGATGCGGCAAAGATACGCGCCAATCTCTTCGGCTGGAGAGAAGAAATTGGACCACTCCCGGTTGGGTCGCCACGAAAACTGGTAGTTGTGGCTGGGAATGTCGCAGCGGCAACCGGGGTAGCGGTTCTCGAACCAGGTGCCGCCGACATCCGTGTTTTTCTCGTAGACGACGTGCTCGTAGTTGTCGCGCAACTTTAGCCGCAGAGTGCGGACCATGTTGATGCCGCTGGCACCGGCGCCGATGCCGACAATGCGGAGGTGCCTTGCCGTGCCGAGCGGCTCCTCCTTGACGGTATACTCTGGTGCAGGCATGGCGGCGTTGTTGGTGCGGGTGGTAGTGGTATTGCCAAGAGGTATACGGGCAATGTTGTCGCCGTCGATACTGGCCATCTTTTGTTGTGTGTGTGGTGTTGTTGTAAAGGGAGAAGCAAACAGGCTAACGGGTAGCACCAAACAAAGGGACGTGGTCCTGCCCAAGGTGGCTCCTTCTTTTTTCCTTTGTGTGGTAGTCGAGTTCGAGGAGGGGTGTCCAAAAAGAAGGGACTCGGCCGGTGTGCAAACAAAGTTGAGAAAAAAGTGACAGGAAGGTGACAGACAAGTGAGAGAAACAGCACGCGGTCTTGTAATAATATATTAATCAAAAACAGTTCGATCTAAAATAGAAACAACATGGGGCTCCAGATAAATATATATTTCAGCTCAAAGTACAAGGCCGGACAAGAACAAAGACCAAACGAGGGACTCGGAGGACTTATATGTCCGAGTATTGGACCGTCCGGCGAAGGGTTGGTGCAAAAACTGTTGTCGATCGGCCAAACAAACCAAACGTACGAGCGTTGAGAAACACATGTCCGTTTTCACTTCCCCTTCAACATGTCCCCGTCAAAAGTGCATGACCTTATTCTCCACAGTCACCCGTCAGATGACTGGTCAGTATCCGACTCTCTGGCACAAGGTGATCAATAAACCAAATACGGGGCGCCTCGGGTCAACATCTTGTTGATTCCTTTTGGGAGGGGGAAGGGTGCGGACTACACATTCTCGCGCTTGGTCCAGCCCTCCTTCTCGGTCTTGAAATACCAAAACGGGGAGTTGGACTTAATAATATCTGAGATAAACTTTTCTTTCGCGGTGTCATGAGACATGCAGTCTTCCGTCCGCTATCCAGCCAGCCACGCGAGGCCGGACATGGGAAAGCCCCGTTGCGTTGTGGGAGCGGAGGAGAAAAAAAGGTTGATCGAGAATCAGAGGTAGAGGAGGGGGAAGGCTGGCGAACTCGCAAGCTCGTTGGTCAATTTACGGATGAGCTTGCCAGAAAAAAAAACAAGGGGGACTGGCGTATGGCCAAAGTACGTAGCGTGTAGTGCAGGGGCCTTTGAGTACTTGAGGAGCTCGGCGGGCGAGAAAAGAACGACGTGTGTCAATCCAATCCTATACCAGTTGACCGGTATGTTGGTGTCCGCCTTTAACGCAAGAAAGAAACCAAAGAAAGTGACGCAAGCAAAGAGCGGTCTTGGCACCGGAGGACATGTACATGCGGATAGGCAGGTGTAAGTCGATTGTGGGACCAGTTGACAGCGCAGTCGAGACGAGAGGACGATGTTGAACAAAATGGACAGCATGGACAACATGGACAGCGATGTCGTGTAACTACAAGGGTGAGATGGACAATTTGGGCCGCGAGGGAGAAAGGGAGGCCATGGGAATGGGCAGCTAAACGGGAAACAAGGACAATTGTGTTTACTGGGAAAGAGATCTCCTTTGAAAGTGAAAGGACAAGGGAAGAGGATCTGTGCAAGTGAGATTCGTGTAACAGACCAGAAACAGGTCATAGGCCCAACTCCAGGGGACAGGAGACACGTCCACAGAGAGCTGTTGGGGAACAGAAGGGAGGCAAAGGAACATCAGAAAGAACACCAAAACGAAGCACAAGAAGCACAAGACACAAGAGACGCACGATACACAAGAGTTGACAGGACAAAACTAGGAAACAGGCGACAAAGTGGCGAGGCCGTTGGACAAGCAAGGGAGGCACAATGAGCTTCTGTCTTTCTCGGCCGTGCTCCGGCGGGCGATGAGCTGATCACAGACAATGGAATCAAGGAAAATAAATAAAAATAAAACGAAACGAAACGAAAAGGCCAGGAATCAGAAGATCGAAAGGTCAAAAGTCAAAAGAAAGGGGCAAAAGCAGAGCCTACTTCAACGCGGAGAAGGGGAGTAGTATTGGGGGGAAAGGAAGCGAAAACGAGAGAAACGAGAGCGAAAAGGTGTTGAGTTAAGAAAAAGCCTTTGCCAACAAGTGTCGTTTTATATCGTATATTGTCCAACCACGAATCGAGGAGGCTGCATCTCCAACGAAAAAAGAGTTGAAAGGTCGTAGGAAGTCAAAAGGAGGAGAGGGGGGAAGAAGTTGGAAAGCTAAGTGGCCAATGAGGAAAACGGATCACAAGGCTAGCTGCGGCAGGAGCCAGAGGCAGATGGGAAGCTCCGTCGCGAGCTGAAAGGAAGGTGCAGTTTGCAGCGGGCAGGGGTTGACATTCGCTGGTTGTGTCTTTGTGTTTAAGTGGTTCGAAAATACTTTGGAAAGCGCTCAAAAGGGAAGGCGGTGGACATACTGTTGGCGGGAAGGTGGAGTTTGTACTCGGTGGGGTTCCACAAAAAAAGTTGTTTGCGCCGGTCGACGTGGGAGGGAAGGAACGACGACATGAACGACTGGCGAACAGAATTGGAAGGAAAGAACGTTACGAAACGAAGGAAGGAACAAAAGAAAATCTCAATTAAAGAAACAACGGTTGACAAGTGGTTGACTTGTCTAATTTCGGACAACTCGTTCCCCAACTGCACTGCAAGCCACGAAACGAGACACCGTCTTCGACGCACGCTACTCCGCAATTGTTGCATGCACACTGCGACCGAGGCAAAGAGGGAGCGCATCTTGATAAGCTCTTACACAACACGCGCATGAGCTGGCGTTATCTTCGGTGTGACATAACAGTTACCAGCAGTTATTGAAGAGGAGACCTTCTCGGAAAAGAGATCGAGAAAACAGCCCGACATATCGGGAAGACGCCTTACTCATGGCTTCCTTTTCATTTTCCTTCTCCGGGGACGATATTGAGGACGACGGCACCACCAACACTCCCCAGCAGCCCTCCACGTCGGGGCTTCAAACCCAGGATGCAGCGACGTCGGCGGCACCAGCAGCCAGTGCCTTCCCTGTCCAGGGCAAGCCACAGCTACCGCCACAACGCCACGACCTCAAGGAGATGCTCTCCAAGCTGCCCTCCAAGATTGCCTACAGCCTTTTGGACGTGACACTGGACAGCCGTGTGGATGGCAGCGGTGATTCTGTCGCCACTGACGCCAGCACAGCCCTGCGAGAAGCACCGTTCCGGATACGTCTGCCGCGGCGTGAGCTGTGGGATGTCAAGGTGCAGTTGATGGCCGAGGAGGACGGCGACGAGGGCGGTGACAGCAACACCAACGGCAGTGGCGAGCTGGCACCCGGCCTGGGAACACATGATGTCAAGACGGGCATCTACGAGGGCGGCTTCAAGAGCTGGGAGAGCAGTGTCGATTTGGTCAAGGTTTTGTTGCAACAGCCATCAACAGCTGCCGACTCGACGTCGACACCATCACCATCGGACGTGGCAGGCACCGTCCTCCTAAAGGATGGACCTGCACAAGTCATTGAGGTATGTCAACCCTGCTTTTTAATTGATATCTCACTCTCTTCATGCGCCTACTGACACATCGAATAGCTCGGTTGTGGTACGGCACTGCCGTCTCTGGCCCTCTTCCACTGGGCATGCGCGACGACATCAAGTAAGGACGGCAAGACGCAACGCAGCCACCCGCTGTCCATCACTGTCGCCGACTACAACCCCAGTGTCCTGTACTTGGTGACGCTGCCCAACTTCCTCCTGGTATGGGCCCTCCAGCAGCGTGACGCCAGCCCGCTCCTCCAGCAGGCACTGGTTATTGATGAGGACGGCGACGACGACAACGGCGAGCTCGAGCTGACCGACGAGGTCAAGGACGCCTTCTGTGCCTACCTGGCCTCGGCCGACATTACTCTGTCGTTCCTGTCCGGTGGCTGGTCGGCCGAGTTTGTCGACCTTCTGTATGACACGGCGACCGCCGCTGACGCCACCACCACCACAGAAAAGCCCGCCGCGCACACGCTCGTCCTCGGCGCCGAGACCATCTACTCGCCGTTTGCCCTCGAGACGTTTACCATCACTCTTCTATCGATTCTCCGTCGCGAGGCCGAGGCCACCGCCACGGCCGTTATTGGCGCCAAGAAGCTCTACTTTGGCGTTGGCGGCTCGCTCGACGACTTTGTCCAGCGCATGCGCGAGTCCGGCGCCACGGTCAACGAGTTGCGGGAGGAGGCCGACGGTGTGCGGCGGGGTGTTGTGCAGTGCGTGCTGTGATCCAAATGGCGCCAATGTACACGAAGCTACACCTCCGGTCTTCCGGAGGATCCTGCGCCGCCCCCTTCTCGGGACGTCCAGTGGTGAATGGTGGATGGCGAGTTCGCTTGACCTTTAGGGCTCGCCGGGGATCGTTGCTGGAAGATGCCCCATTGATACTCCTAGAAACTGCCGGTTTCGTATTTTCCTGGAAATGCATCTCGGGGCACCAGTCACAAAATGCCGGGCAGGCGAGGTCCATTCCTCTCCATTGAGCCAGGACTATTTCCGTTCGCTCCATTTGAGTGTATCGCGGGCACGATTGATACATTTTGCATGTGCCTTGCTGCTTTGTTTTGTCGTTGAGCACCTCTGTTTCATGTTTGTTGCTTATGTATGTGGCCTTCCACAATCAGCGATTAGACTTTGAGAAGAACGCGTCTGCGCATTGACTGTTCCTGATAGACTACGATGAGATAGACGGTGCCATATAGAATTCATATAAACCAAACTACGATGTCCCATGGACCAGTTTGTGGTAATAGCAATCTATGTGCAACGAGGTAAGCAAGGGGATGGTGGTCGAGAACGAATGTCTTCGCAAAACAAAATGAACACAATGACCCCCATCTCCTAACGGATGAGACTGTTCCGAACAGGGAGATAAGAACTCTAAATTTTGCTGCATGGCGTCTAGATTGCATAGATGCCGTTCTTTTTAAATACGTGAAACATAAAGAGCGGCGGATGTGGTCTTTTCTGCACCTATTTCAGACATGGCATTGTGTCGATCATCAAATCATCAAAATCGGTTGTCTGCCGATTGCGATCCCCTTTTGGACGACTCAAGGCTGCTCTTTTCTCTTAACCTGCCGTCTTGAAACACGGGTGTTTGGCTGGTGGGGAGCTTAAGCAGAAATTGTAATGAGAATTGACGTTGTTCTAGTACTTTTGGTGGTGTCTGTGTATTGCCCCGAATTGAGCACAGTGGTACTTGTACTTTTCGAGGCGCGAGAATGTGAAATTGGACATCAAATGTCCGGAACAAGCAGCAAGTTAAGAATTCGAATTTGCGCGCACGTGAAATGAAAGACGGATGTTCGCGTAGTCGAGAATACTCCGTTGCTCTCTTTCAATGTGGTCTAGTATGTTTGTTCAGTGACGAGTTTACATTTACAGGTTGTGCCTTATTATGTCATTTTTTTTATTTTCTTTTTCGTTTATGCAATATTAGACAGGTCAAGATCTTGTACGATGTTTTTTTTTCATCTTGTATGTGTTTTTTTTATCTTGTGTGTTTTTTTATCCTGTATGTTTTTATGATTATTTTCAGACTGAAAAAGGTTGACAAAAATATAGAAGGATCACCACACACACTTCCTCAAAAATACACAACTTTTACGAGATCTTGCATCAGTACCATGCAACCAACTTTGCTCGACCGGGTGACCTCCGCGAGGACCAGAGAACCAAAAATTCAAGTTGGAGGGTTGCATCACATAAAGGCCAACCGCCCAAATGGGGAAACAAGGCACGGAAAACGGCGGACATACGTCGTCAATGTCCAATTCTGCTGACGTCGAACGATGCATATTTTTGTCTAATTTTTTCCGTCGTTTTCTTTCCGCCGGATGCATACATACTCTATCGAATTGAAGAGCTGTGCCCGAAGAGAATTGTGCATTTATGTTGGCTGCCTATTTGTTATTGTCTTGGCCGCGTTGGCGATACTTCGTGATGAGAGGCGCCAATGCAACCAATGCCGCGATGGATTGGAACAAAGGATGACGACGTGGAAAATGGTGTTGCGCAAAGCAGTTCAGCCACACCACCATCATGTCGACCTGCTGAACTTTGCTATGCCCGACGACTTGCTAAGGCTAGCTACACAGGCACTTAGCTTGACGAGGCCAGGTTTTTGTGTTTGATTCTTGAATGTGCAGGTCTTGCAAATGCTATTTTTATGTATCTTTGCAACATTGCCCGGCATGGGCTGGAATGCGAATTCACTTTGGCCAGAAGGAGGGGGAGGGAAGTGAATGCAGAACTGCAAAAGCGGCGCCTTGCATGTCGACAGTTTTGGCGAGCTGCATCTTTTGATTTTCCCGTCAAACACTGTGAGCTCGTTAAACAAGATCGTCGCTTCGCTATTTCAAAAAGTCGATAGTTTTGAAGGTCAGACAGATTCACTGAAAACATGACGATGAGTCCCAAAACGTGACGTTGAACTTGGCATGTCTCGCCAGCCTGCAGTGACCAGGCCCTGCAGGCCTGGCCTCGTCAAAGAAACAGAACACAAGATCTGACAGCTCTGGGGCCAGGTCTTGTTTACGGTTGCACTCACTGTTTGGAGGCCGTTCTTGGCACTGTTTGCGACAACGTCATTATCTGTAGCGAGGTTCGAGTGAATGTAAGTAAGGTAATTGTAGCTCGGACAGCTCTTTTTTAATATGTCTGTCTCACTGACAGGCTCCGTGACAGGGAAAAGGACGTCAAAAGAAGGCGAAAGAAGGAGCAAAGTGGCCGTCATGCGTTTCAGTGTGCAGGGAAACCTGCCCAGGAGCCATATGGGATAGATAGTGGGCGACACGGCTGGGCATCCCGCCTGCCGCAGGTTAAACCTTTATTCTGTCTCCAAACTTTGGATTTTCAGTCTCTCGATATTTTTGGTTGGCCTTTCCTTGCTAGCCCATGTGCCGTACACTGGTTCACGGAGAGAATATTCTCTTGGCGATATGCAACTCCTTCCAAAACCACACCCCAACAGTTGGCGATATTGTGGAAGGAAGAGCCTATGGCGTAGGTCGTATTCAAACAAGTTTGCCAAAGGACCGAACGAGATCGGAAGCTTGCTTTTTGTCCCATCGGCTTTCTCCATGTCTCCATGCCTGGCTGGGCCTCTTGATAGTTTGTTGCCTTCCGCCGTGGGTCGTATTTTCCACTTGGGTCTTCTTTCTCCTTCTTTTCCTGAGCGCCTGAGCATGAAAATTCGACCCGAGAATACCCAAGAATAGAAGCAAACTAGTAGAAATTCGTTTTTAGTGAGGCATCGTTGAAAAAGTTGGCCTCTGTTGGCTTCTCCAGGCCTTTCTCGACAGGGCCAGCGGGAGTTGCCACTCAAAGTGGCTTGGCAGGAAACATGCAAGGAACAGTGTTTTCCACACACACTTTCTCGACACACTCTCCTCCTCGTCTGTCCTTTGCCTTTTTGTCCATCCAGCCCGGACGACCAGCACCAGAGCTAATTTGACCATGAAGCTAGGCTGGATCGAGGTCTGGCCGGTGGAGATGGACAGGGGCTTCGTCTGCATTAGCGTTCTGGCCAGGGGGTGTGTTCTTTTGGAGAGAGATGAGAGAGAGCAAGAGAAAGGAGAAAGAAAACCGAGAATTGAAAGACAGTCGTGAGATGTCGCCAGTTGCTTTTCGAGAGAGCGAATTTCGTGGCCCAGGCCGGGTGCCGAGGAGCCATGCTTCTGTCGTTCTTTGCCCAGCACGGCCCACGAGATGCCATCGAGAATTGATGCCCCATCAGAAAAAAAATCGCTCCACGTCCAATTAACGAATTCCCGGGGACCCTGGCAGGCCATCTCCTGACAGCCCACAGTTCACCCATGTCGTTTTGTTGCGTTCGCTTCGATCTTGGGTATCAAGCAACAGGGCCTGGGTAGCACCTGATAGGGAGATATTCCCGTCCCCGTGCACTGTTCCCGCTCGTGGGATGCCCTGCTTTTTGTGCTCCGTAGGACCAGTGCACACACTTCCGTGAGCCGACGATACCTCAGTATCGCGCTGAAAGGATGCAGAGCTCCGCTACGGGAGATGGGTGGGAAGGAAGAAGACGCGATATCTGGTGAGATTCGACGATCAGCACTGTCTGTCTCCGTCGGGATGCCAAGACAAATTGTCGATGCTGGGCTGAGTGCTGGAGAAGGAAGGGGGCAAGTTCGATTCGAGAGTCTGGGCAAAAAAAGCACAGGGTCTGGAGTCTGGATTCTGGACCTTTCTTGACGTTATCCCTTGAGTCGGTTGTTGATGTCTTTGCCTCTGGGCGTTGCGAATCAAGGGAGGCTTGGAGGAAGCGTTGCTTAGGCTTCTAGGCCCTCATCTGAGTGTTTTTCTGACTTTCTGCTCGTCTGTTGTCTTACTTCGTCTTGGTCCCCATCTCAGAACCTCTTTCTTTGGCTCTTCTCTGCGAACTCTGCGCCTGTCAGACACCTGCATCTCTGGACTCTGCACCACTTTGCTGATCGCCTGACGCGCCAGTCCTCTTTGCAGGTCGGCGCCAGTGTGCCCAGACAAGTCCCAAGGCGAGCCAAAAACGCTCGGCACGCTGTTGCTGACCAAGCACTGATTTTCGCTGATGTGCGCTGCAGGAAGCACAAAAGCACGCGTCTCTTTGCTGCAGGCGGCTGCTTCCCTGCTGCTTCCCTGCTGCTCTTCAGCGTGCTAAAGTTTGTTTGCTGGGTCGGTCCAGGCACAAATTCTCCAGTGCGCATCGCAATGTTGGTGGGAATACGAGTTGTTTGGTGGTATTGGGTACAAAATTCTCACGTTGTGAAGAGACAGGCTAACTTTTTGGCCACACACAAAATATGCTTACCTCCAAAAAGCTCATTTTCCCCTGAAGAAAAATAGACAAACGACCGCCGTGCAACTGGAGAAGGCGCTTGCGACTCGTCGCCAACTGCTCTTGCCAAACCTGCTGCCCTGCTGGCGCTGTGCCTCGGGCGTAACGTCCTTTTCTGCTGGCATTCTCGGTCACACTGGCCTCGCCTGGCCAACTTTTGTGCTCTTTCCTTGATTTTTTTTTTTTGTATATTTACGTCGTAGAGCCGCCCGTCCATACCATGATAATACCGCCGACGTCGTTGCTTTTAGGCAGGTGCAACCCTGAACTGACAGAAAACCTGTCTGCCAATGACATAATTGCAGGAAGCTGCGACGGGCCTGCAAGCCCACGCACAGGGGTGTGGTGACATGCTCACCTGGGAAAGAGCCAGAGCGATGATGGAAGGAAAGAGCATTGCGCGTCCATGCCCCATGCCTCTGGTGCATTGGCCAGGCTCAGGGCCAGTCTGCCAGTGTACGGGGTACATCACAGCTACTTTGGGCGTCTCGGTGGGTCCAGCCGTTGCTGTGTGTGGGCTAGCGCAGGCCCAGCTCCGGTCCCTTGTGCATTTCGCGTCGCCTGGAGACTGCAAAATACCCCCAAAATACTGAGTGGAAAAGAGGTGGCCCCTGTTTTTGTATATATTTATTTCCTCTATTTTATTTTTCATTTTATTCGACCCCATCACAAGCGGCCAGGCCAGGCCCACGAAAGGGGAAGGAACGGACGGGGGTGTGTGCCTGGTCCATGCCCTCCGCGCCTGCTCCACGACCACCACCACTCACACAACACGCCCTCACGCCTTCCTCACTTCTTCACGCCCTCATGTTTGCACCTTCGCACCTTCCCTTCCCACCCCATCTCGCCCATGCGCCGCCCATCGTTGCCAAGAAAATTCTTTCTTTCCTGCTTTTGCGTCTTTCCGCCCGCCGCGAACTTACCTCTTCCCCTAGTCGTCCTAGTAAAGCTCCTTCCTGCTTTCTGGAATACCGCATTCCGTCCGGCTTATTTTAATACCACAGATCTCGTCCTCTCCTTCCCTTGTCTCCTTCCTCTTCTCTCTTCCTTCTTTCTCCTCTTTTTTCTCTTTCTTGTTCTGCATCGTCATCTTTACAATCGTTCAACGACTTTACGTCTTCATTTCCGTAAGTGTTTCTGTGTGTACTTGTGTATTTTGATACACCCACGCTTTTTTGCTTGACAACGCTCGCGCCCTCGCCTCGCCCTTCTCGTTCATTGCTCTAGCTGTCTGGCCAATCCTCTCCTTGTTTTCGCGGGCATCATCTCCGTTCAGCCTCCAAGCCCTCTCACAATCAGCCCTCAAATCAAAAGCCTAAGAAAAAAAGCCCCTGCGGACGGCATCGGAATCCCCCTTCTTCTCTTTTTTGCCTGTTCGATTCAAAGCGTGTGCTTGTCTCGCATTGGAACAAAACACAAAACAACCACTTCCCGCCCGGTCCATCCAGCTCCCAGTCAGCCAGTTGCGCGTCCATTCTCTTCGTTCCTTCATTCCAGCCGTCGCTCGTCCTTCTAGAATTGCATTCTCTTCTGCACATCCCTTTTTGTTTTCTTTCTCCTCTTCTTCACTTCACTTTTCTTCACTTTACACGTCTTTATATTCACACAACGCCTCCAGTCTTGGCACATTTTTCTAACATCAGTTCGTGGTCTACAGCATCCAAACTTTCTAGTCTCTCGTTCAACTACAATTTTCAATCTTTACAACTTTTTTCTCGACGACTTAATATTACCAACCTTACCTTCTTCAGCACTTTCGCTACCTTTTTAACCACACAACCACATTCAAAATGAAGTTCTCCGTTGCCTCTGTTTTCGCCGTCCTGGCCGCCACCGTCAGCGCCACCCCGGCCTTCACCAACTCCAACTTCGATGTCGTCCCCGGCTCGACCTTCACCCTGACTTGGGGCAACGCTACCGGCCCTGTCACCATTGTCCTGGCTACGGGCACCGCCGAGGACCTGACCAAGGTCCAGACCATTGACTGTATGTGTAGGATCCTCTGACTAGATATTGTTGATATTCATCGCTAACCTTTCCAGCCAACGACTCGAGCGGCAGCTTCACCTGGACTGTCCCGACCACCCTGGTCTCGGGCAACTACGCTTTCGAGATCTCTGACTCGACTGGTGTCAACTACAGCAAGCTGTTCGCCCTGACCGGCACCGGCTCCGCCTCTGCCAGTGCCTCGACTGCTTCGTCCACCGCTGCTTCGTCGAGCTCCAGCTCGTCCGCTGCTACCTCGTCGTCCGCCGCCTCTTCTTCAGCCGCTGTTTCGTCGTCGTCGTCCTCTTCGTCGACCTCGTCTTCCTCGTCGTCCAAGACCACCCACCTGACCACGACTGCCGGCTCCAACACCACCACCACTGCCACCAAGAGTGAGTCCCTTTCCACTATGTAGTACCTTGATTGAATATCTCATGCTAACCTTTATAGCCTCCACCACTGGCACCAAGGCTACCACCTCGGCCACCACCGTCCCTGCCAACACCAACAACGGCCCCCAGGCCAAGTCGCCCCTGGCGTTCGTCCTGGTTACCGTTGCTGCTCTGCTGTACTTCAACTAAGCAATCTAAAGGCTATCAACTTGGTCTTTTGATTTATTTCTTGTTTACACTATTTTTTCAATCTCATATATTTAGGGTTTCTCAATTCAATTTTACGTCGTGGATTTTTGTCTCTCTTTAAAGAAAGCATGGAAAAAGATGGATGACTGGTTATTTTTTATTATTACTTTCTATTTTTGGGGGTTCACATAAACCACCCCAACTTAATACTCTTTTTTTTTTTTTGCAAACACATTCGCACATACAGCATGGGATCTTTATGGCTTGGTATTTTTCTTCTGACATTCGCTGAACTTTGTTTGGTCTTAATCTCACTTAATGATCTCGCATCCTTCTCGGTTCGTGTGAGACTGCCGTTTCTCATTTAGCATGTATACCTCAGAATCTCAGATGCCTACGAGATACAAACATGAGTATTCGGTAATGTCTTGCATGTTTGCCTTCGATGTCAGGGCCCGTCTACTTTGCCCGTTGTTTTGTTGACGTCGGTTCGTTCTCCATTCTCCACCCAACGGCATCAAGCAAGGGATGTTTGCCTTGCGCCCGAAGATGCAGGGCCATGCAAGTTGCAAACCATGTGGCCTTCAGGGCAAAAGACCAGTGAGTACACACGGAGGTTTTTAAAACCCTGGCTCGGTTCTCGTTGACTTATAAAGAATTGGTTGAGAATCGCCGTGTGATTGGCGATGCTGCTCTGCGTTCTTGTTCATAATTGATTATGGTTCGTCAGTTTTGGCTATGAGCTTTCAACGGGCTCATGATTGTCCCAGCTGGGGAAGCACAAGTGTTTCTCTCTCTTCTTCTCAGTGTGTGTACTCTGTGAAGGACCCAAAACAAGAAAAGCTGGGGCTCTAGAGTAAAACGCCCCGGTTGTACGCCCGTACGACGTGGGTAATCTATCCAAAGCACCATTGATAGGACGACGGCCGAGACCTTTTCAGACCGACACGGCGTACAAGATACACAGACCATGAAAAGATACACAAAAGACCATACATGGAGACACAGGCAGTGAGGGCCACAAAATACATACACTACGTCAAGTCATGCATATGCATCCGTCGGCCATGACCAAGGCCTTTGCCTAGCTCAGCCCTCTCCCATCCCCGCAGACTGTCAAACCGTCAAACCACATCGGCATCAGCATCGACTGCATGATCGCATGATCGTGTGCTTTTGTGTACTCTTGTGTACACGTACGCGTATGCGCATGCGTGTATTTCGTACGTGTGCGTCTATAGTGTGAGGGTGAAGAATAGCGACAATACGTGCAGGTAAACAAAACCCAAGAAATAAAATTGCTGCCATGCGCGTGCCATGTATTTTTATGCCCTCCTGTTCTCTCCTGTATGAATATAAAAAATGATAATAAATATGATGTGATGTGCCTTTCGTTTTCGTCCAAAAGTCCGTCCTCCCCGGAAAAGCTGGTTTTCGTAGTAGTCTATATGCAAGAAAAAGAAATATAAAAGATAATTAGGAGAAAGCACAGGGCGGACAAATGTCATGGACGCCGTGAATATGCCAAGATGAAGTTGAAGAAAAAGAGAAGCCATCATACCCATGATCTAAATGGGCGCTGAACAAAACAATAAACTAAATCTATAAGGTGTGTAAAGATATTATGAGGTAGGGGGTAAGCGCGGGCAGTCTAGAGCTTGCTCTTGATGGGAGCATCACTCTCAGGGCTGGGCTCCTCCGAAACGATGGCAACGACGACGCAGATATCATCAACCTTGCCGCCGTGCCACGTCTCCTGCGGGTAGTACCTCTTGACCTCCTTGGCAAAGGGCCCGTCGAGCTTGGTGTTGACGCTCGCCGCCTTGGCCGCGCCGGTGATTTGGGTGGCAATCAGGCTTTGGAGAGTAATGACATTGGCGCCCTCTTTGGTCTCGGGGTCAGTCAGCTGCTTCAGCTGCGCCGGCGATGCCACGGCCACAGCGGCGCCCGCGTCCTTGGTGGAGGCCTGCCACGCGCCCGTCGCCGTCATGGCACGGCTCACGAGCTGCAGAATGTCCTGGTTGAATAGATTGTCCCAGACACCATCCGAGGCAAAAACAAGCACATCGCCGTGGCGCAGGTCGTGACGGATGACCTCGGCGTCGCGGGGTTCGTCGCTAAGCTGCGCACCGCCGAACGCAGCCATACGGGCCAAAATGTTGGGCGGGATCATGCTGAGCTGGTAAGGAGTATTGAAGGCATGGGTCTGGGGCTCCGAGGCCGAGTGGACGGCATTGAGGCGCAGCTGGATGTAGCCGCTATCGCCCAGGTTAGCGACCTCGAGACCGCCGTCGGGGGACAGTAGACCGACAACTGCTGTCGAACCGCCGGCCTCGATAGAGCGGTCGTGGCGGACGGCCTGGTAGCCAATCTCCATGAGGCGGCGGGCGGACAGAGGGGGAGTCGCTGTAGGCTTTATCTGTTTGTTCTTTCCCAAAGGCCTGCCGTGCTCGTAGGCGGCGGCGGCCATGTACTCGGTAAGGCCGTGGGAGAAGTCGGCCGGGTCGACACCCGACTCCATCCAACCGCCGACGCCGTCTGCGACTGCCAGAGCTACTGTTCCCGTATCGCCGACACGGCTGACAAAAAAGGCGTCCTGGCCGCTCTCGGGCCGCTGCGACGGCTTCTTCTGTGTAGGCGAGGACTGCTGGAGGCGGTTGTAAGGGTTGAAGTGGAAGACGTGCGTGTTGGGGTCAAAGGGACGGTCCTTGGCGATATATGACGCGGCGACACTGTAGGAGAAGATGCTGCGGCGGGCTGGGGCAGAGGCCGGTACCCGGCCGGTGCTCGTCGTCGCGGACGGGCGCTTCGGTGTTGCTGGCGACATGTTGAGAGAGGAGGAGGAGGAGGGGCGAGATGAGAAAGAGAGAGATCGCGCCGCGGAAAGAGATGCTGGTGGTTGTCGTGCAACTGCGGATGCTATTGAAGGTGCTACTGTTGCGTGCCATGTTAGCTATGACAAGCACATAATTTTCAAACGCGCGTGGCGCATCGCAGCTCCCATATCAAAAGATGGATGTAAAGGTCCTTACATGGTCGTACGCAGGACAGGACCGCTCGCGCAGATCGGACGGCCATGCTCTCAGGAACGTCCGGTGTATGTGGTGAAGAGCCAACAAGGGAAGGCTGGCAGAAGGCTCACGCACGGCTGGCGTCGGGCCAATTGCGACAAAATAAGAAGAGATATGGCGGCAGCCCTCTCAAAGGGCCGCCTGCGCGGAGGAAGTTGAAGAAAATATGAATCGGGGAGGTCGGCCGATTGCGCTGGGATTTAATCGATTGTTCGAATCTATGAAGATGCTTCGATATCACCAATACGCCGGCGTGGGTGGGATGCGCCGCAGAACCGTTATCAATTGTGGTCGTGAGCCGTTGCGCTGTAGGAAGGGGACGCGGCAGATTTGCAGCAAAAAAAAACTTAGCGATAATAATACGAACAACGAAGACCGAACGTTCCTGGGCTCGCTCCTCGCTATCAGATTAGAGCGGGCAGCGCTATGTCATTAGGCCGACGCTTCCAGCTACCCGCCAAAAGGGGCGGTACATTATTGTGCATGTATTATTGGTGGGATTTTATGTACCAGAGAGAGGTACTTGACACTCGCTGGTACAGCTGCGCAACGGTGCAAGTACACAGTCAAATTTCCCCTCGCGCCTTCTCCACACGGTAAGCATGTGCCTTTTTCCCTTCCTCCCCGAGCTCCCCACGGCAGGAGTCCACGGCAAGCGTCCAAGCGGCAAGCACGTGAAGGCGAATCCGCCCCAATTGCTCCTAATGCTTCCAATCGCTCCTAATGCTTCCAATCGCTCCAATCGCTCCTCCTTTTTGGTGCTGCAAAACCCACCCAAATCGCTCCTGCCCAGTCAGCGTGCCTCCGAATCGTCCCTTGGGGTAACGGGGGCCATTGACAATATGGCTGCTCCCATTGGCCACAGCGCCCATTTGCAGCAGCACCACAGGGTGCGGGCTTCACTAGCCGAGGTGTCCCGAATTTCCATCGTCATGAACGGGGAGACAGAGGGAAACTGCAGCAAAAAAACCGGACGCACACAAACTGTAGTGAACTGAACCACCACAACCACGCACGCTACCAATTCTCCTCCTGTTTGCACCTGCATCCCTTTTGTTCCTTTTCCTCTTGTGTTTGGTTCTCGACATCACAACAATTGTCAATCACACTTTCCTCGTGATCGCGCATCCCGCAAATCATCGTTACCGGCGACATTCTTCCGTCAATTCTTCTTTTTTGACTTTTCTTCTTCTTTTCCATTGAGCAGCTCCTTTGAACTGGTCGCGGAAAAACTTCAATCAATCACAGACTCGTCGATCGATTGAACATCCTCAACCTCCCTCTCCCCTCTCTCACAACCGCCGCGATGGCTGCTCTCCGCTCTTCCACAATGCGCCTGCTGGCGTCGGCCTCGTCGCGTCCGTCGATGGCTGCTCGGCCAATGGCTTCCGCCTTCAACATCTCCTCTTCCTCCGCCTCCTCGTCACAATCTTCCTCCCGCCGCTCCATGGCCACGACCTCCGACGCGCCCGTCGAGGCCGCACCAAAACTCAAGAAGTTCCAGATCTACCGCTGGAGCCCCGACACTCCCTCGGAGAAGCCGCGCATGGACACCTTCACGCTCGACCTCAACAAGACTGGCCCCATGATGCTGGACGCCCTGATCCGCATCAAGAACGAGCAGGACCCCACGCTGACCTTCCGCCGCTCGTGCCGTGAGGGTATCTGCGGCTCGTGCGCCATGAACATCAACGGCGTCAACACCCTGGCCTGCCTGTGCCGCATCCCCACCGACACCACCGAAGCCAAGATCTACCCGCTGCCGCACACCTACGTCGTCAAGGACCTGGTCCCCGATCTGACCCAGCTGTACAAGCAGTACAAGTCCATCAAGCCCTACCTGCAGAGAGACACTCCTGCTCCTGATGTAAGTTGCAAACGCGAGATTGCGAAGCGATCGAAGCGATCTGTCGGCAGACTCATAAATGACACCCACTAACATACTTTTCCAGGGCCGCGAATACCGCCAGAGCAAGGAGGACCGCAAGAAGCTCGACGGCCTCTACGAGTGCATTCTGTGCTTCTGCTGCTCCACGTCCTGCCCCTCGTACTGGTGGAACTCGGAAGAGTACCTCGGCCCCGCCGTCCTCCTCCAGTCCTACCGCTGGCTCGCCGACTCCCGTGACGAGAAGAAGGCCGAGCGCAAGCAGGCCTTTGAGAACTCCATGAGCCTGTACCGTTGCCACACCATTCTCAACTGCACCCGGACGTGCCCCAAGGGCCTGAACCCCGGCCGCGCCATTGCCGAGATTAAGAAGGAGATGTCGTTCTAAGCCCGTCATGCTCGCAGGGCATGTCGTTTCCTTGTTATCCCCCTTTTCGCCTTGCATAGTGCATAGTTTTCATGCCTTTACCTTTTTTTGTTATTTTTTCCTTGTGTCTGTATTGTATCGAAATTTCGTACCTTTTGTTCATATTTTCCCTTTTTTTATCTGTTCATGGTTGGTTTTTTGGAAGAGAAAGCCTGGTCGAATGGCCGTTGGTGCGGAAGCTGAAAAAAGAGAAAAAGAAGAATGGCCTGGCATCGGGGGATATATAGACGGCCGATGTCCAGGTGGCGGATGACGATGATAAGGAGGAGAAGAGATTGAAAGGAAAAGGAAAAGAAATAGAAAGAGGAGGACAACGAGCTCAAGTATGCTCGCTCATGTTAACGAGAAACACATAAAAAAACACCGACAAGAGACAGATACAACAAAAAAAAAGTAAAAAATCAGACCATTTCACATTATCCCCGTTCGCCGCGTCATACGAGTTGTACCGTGATAGCATGATGCCAGGATGTGAGGATGCACCCATACAGGAGCAGCTACGCCGTGTTCATACGATGGTCAATGCTTTCCGATGGGTTCGACAGAAACAATAACAGTGAATTGAATAACGAAGTAATGACTGGTATAAAATGTGCGCGCACCATAGAATAAGATAAATTGGGCGGAAAAGACTGATAGACATGACAATGGCCGGCCGCCTTTTACGTCTCTCTCTCTCTGACTTCTCCTTCCCCTTTCGTCCCGTCTCGCGTGCATACTCAGAACAGTAACCTGACTGCTTTACGCATCCACCGGCTCATAGGTAATATCAACCAGGCGGTAGTTTTGCGTGACATATGAAGTGCCTGTACATTGGTTAGCATAGTGCGGTGAGGTAAGAAAGAAGCCAGAGGTAAAAGGGGATACTCACCATCATACCACGCAGCGACAAAAGTGTTGGAGCCGCGCTGGATCAATACCCATTTTCCGTGACCGTTGCTGCCATAGTAGAAGCCGTTGAGTGGCATCGGCGGCGGGATCCGTTTGGCGAGGTTGATCTCAATGTCAATCTCGGCGCGGCCGTCGTCACCGTTCGCATCCACGTTGTTGGAGCCATAGTTGTCGAGCGTAAACGACTTCCAGTCGGGTGAGTTGCCACCATCAGAACCGGCACTGGCGTTGTAGCTAGGGTTGGCCACGTCTACCAGGTAGCGAATGCCGTCCTTGGCAGTGCCGTTGAGGCCCAGCGCATGGTCGACGATGCCAATGGGGTAGCTATGCAGCTCGTAGTGGCTGGCGTCCGGAGAGCCCGTAGGACCGGCCTGCGTGACGTAGAACTTGGCGCCCGGCGGCGGTTTGGCGGCCGCCGTGTCAGCCGACGGCACCGAAGGTGGCACGGGGACTTTGGGCGGGATCGAGCCCGTAACGACGGGGTGGTCAGAAAAGATGCCCACACTGCCGTCGGGGTTGATGGTCAGGTAGCGGCCGTTGAGATTTGCATTAATAGGTCTGCACTGTTAGCATTGAGAGCTTGATGCATAAGCTGAAAGACGAGATGTACGTACGAGAGGATCTTGAGGTTGAACAGTTTCAGTTCACGAGAAGCAACAGGATTGGCCGAGACAAAAGAGGCCGTGCTGGCCAGGAGGGCCGACAATGGGCTTGACCACTTCATGTTTTGTTGTCTATGATGTTGGAATGAGTGCGAGGTGTTGGTACTTGTCTCGTGGAACTAAGATGTTGCCAAATCCTTGGAGAGGACTGCCGCGTTAATAAAGATAAAAGTTTATTTGAGCACGTGTATGAATGTTGCCACTCAGAAGATCCTGACAATGAGGGAAGGTGCGACGCAGTTATATAAAGGTGTGTCGTGATGTCTGCTTCTCATCGGTCGCTCTTTCCTTGGCTATTTTCATCTGTGCTTACCTCTTTTAGCTTTTTGCCTCTTTCTTACGTCGCACTTTCCTTTTTAAATTAATTCTCCGGTGTCGTATTCTTCGTGAACACCAAACTCAAAAAGAAAACACAAGTCAAATTGCTGCAGACCAACTGGAATGCTGGCGATGTTTGTGTTGGACCGCCGTTCTTTCGCGTGAGATGTGATCGTCGCTTTTTTGTTGTTGACGATCGTGGGTGTGGGGAGTGTGCATAAACCGACACTATTTTTGTGCTTTTTCACTGTGCCCTGAGCTTGCCTTTTTCGTCAATCTCGTCTCCTCGATGCTCTTCTTCTTTTTATTTTCAATTTGTCGCGGCCGCTTCAATGGGAGTTCTTAATCAGGAAGGTGTCGAAGGGTGATGATCTTCTTTGCCCTGGCTGCCCTGGGTGATTTCCCACGTTTCCGTCCCGAAATGGAGTTTTTGGATGTCTTGTGTTGCTTTTTCTCCAGTCTTGGAAGATATTTATTCTCTTGTCTTATGCGGGTGTGTGGCGTCGGCGGAGAAGTTGTGAGGTTATGCTATCCGTTGTGGTGTTGTGGTGGTTGATATTGTGGACACGATTGGAATAACAATAGAATCAACTTCGTGGGGGAAAGCACGTTAACGACTGCAGAAATTAGGAACAGGAGCAGACAGTCAGACCCAAGTGAAATAAAGATCAAGTAAATCTCACGGCAAAATTGAGACCTCGTCTGATATTACTTGCCACCTCTTTTAGGTTATTATTCGATGACGATAATCGACGTGTCTAGCCAAGGCCGACATCTCACATATTAAACGAATAAATTGGCCTATAAGAGAGGAGTAGTAACGATTGCCAACAGCTAGACAGTGATTTAAGGGAGAGAATTGGGAAATACCAGGAAATGGATGCCCGTCAATAACCGTCTTCGATCGAGACAATGTTCTGGCCTGTGCATTGTGGAACAGTCGTCTGTCAAGCTGGCTTGGACATACACTGTGTATCCCCCTCTTTATCTGACCTTTTCTGTCCCATTTCTTTTCAATATACGGGAGCATCTGACAGGATATTTTTGCCTATGATGCGTGAACGTCACCGGCCAACCGGCTTATTTCAACGGCTCAATATGAACTCGGCCTTATATGCTGCAACTACTTATTGTGTGTTCGTCTCATTCCATTCTGTATTTTAGCATTCAATACAATGGACCGAAAGAGCCAATTATAGAAACATTTAGAGGAAGAAATATCACGGATATCTCGACCGAACCCACGATCCGGGACAGGTCAGAGATTTCCAGCTGCCTTGTTCGGCGGCGGGCCGTTGTCTTCCATCTGTTGGCTTTGTTCCATTATCGACGCATTAGTCCTCGCCTTGATTGTCAAGTTCTTGTGGCAACAAATCTTTTCTTAGCTATATCGAGAGACATCTAGAATTCGCCAAGATGGTCATGATAAAAACAGATTTTTTTTCTGCGCCCCTTTTCATCTTATGTTTTTAGTTCTTTAAAACTTCATCAGATCGATAGACTGCAACCCAAATATTTTATCCTCATGGCCGTAATGGAACTGTAGTTGATGTATGTGTAGCATTCCGGTCCGGGGAAGCGTCTCGACGCTGTTGTGTCGCCCTTCTATGCTAACAATTCTCTTTCTTGGGTTATTTAATCTGTGGCACAGCCACAATGCAATATACAGAGCAATTTGTACCTCATCCATTTCGATTCGTGGCTTTTCCTTTCTTCCGCTGCTGCATGTTCTCATGTGAGGAGGAGGCGTAGAAAGATTGAGTGGAATGGGTCTGGGGGATATCTCAAGTCACATGTAAGATAATTGCTGTTATTTTTTTCTTTATTTAAAAAATTCAAAAAGTCACAAATGGTACATGT